>VZTY01023294.1:131601-333770 GCA_013400935.1 Turnix velox | reverse complement strand
GCTCAGTCAGTTTATTCTTACAAAAGACACAAGGATATAAAGCAGCATCTATCTCTCTAAGGTTGGCTCTCAAAATCTTTTACTTAATATCCAAGATGAGGTAGACGTGGGAAATGGAACTGATGTACTTTACCTACTTTATAACTTGAAAAGTCAACAACCAACAGTGACACCATCAATGGCATACTGAAGAGCATCCTCAGTAAGTGTGCAGACTACACCAAACTGAATGATGCATTTGACATGCCTGAGGAATGATATACCACCCAGAGATATGTGGACAAGCACAAGAAGCTTCAACAAGGCCAAACGCAAGGTCCTGCACATAGGTCATGGCAGTGCCTGTATCAAGGCCAGTGGATTGAGGACAGCCCTGTCAAGAAGGACTTGGGAGGATNCAAAAGTCAACAACCAACAGTGACACCATCAATGGCATACTGAAGAGCATCCTCAGTAAGTGTGCAGACTACACCAAACTGAATGATGCATTTGACATGCCTGAGGAATGATATACCACCCAGAGATATGTGGACAAGCACAAGAAGCTTCAACAAGGCCAAACGCAAGGTCCTGCACATAGGTCATGGCAGTGCCTGTATCAAGGCCAGTGGATTGAGGACAGCCCTGTCAAGAAGGACTTGGGAGTACTGGGGGATAGAAAGCTGGATGTGAGCCAGCAATATGTATCTGCAGCCAAGACAGGCAAACATATTCTGAGTTGCACCAAAAGGAGTAAGGTCAGGAGGTTATGATTCTGCAGGCAGGTGATTCTGTCCCTCTGTTCCACGCCGGTTAAACAGCACTTGGGAGTACTGCAACCAGCTCTGGACTCCTCAGCACAGTCACAATCTCTGCATACCTGCAGACTAAATATCTCTTTAGATCATGACACAGAACTGATTGCTTTATGACATGCACTTGTTTTAATTCAGAAAACAGTTAATTTACAATTAGCTCATGTGCCTGTGTTTAGGCTTACTTGTAAAACAGAAGATCGAGTTGTTATAATTTTAGTAATATTTATTTCAGTCTGAAAGTAAGTTTTTTGCTTTTGACACAAAATAACAAGATTTTTGCTTGAAAAATTAAAAGCTGAGATATTTGATTGAGCATATGTGTCCTCTGAAGGATCATTCTTTTGGAGCTTTCATCGTAATTTCTGGTTTGATATCAATTAGTATTTGATCTCATTGTTCTAATTATGCTCAAATTATGTCTACTTGTTGTAAGATTATCTCACAAATCCATATCAAAAGGCCTCAGCAGCCATGATCTGGATAAATTCTGTATCTTTATATTCTTGGTGCAACATCTTAGACCATAAGATAGTTCCATTTTCACTTGATCTTTCTGTGGAATTGAAATATTACCAATTTTGTTTAAAGGTCCCAGAGGTGGTAATTTTTATTATTGGTAAGAGTGTGTTTTACTTTTTCCCATTCATGACAAAATAATAATCTTTTTTTATTTTATAGAAACGTAACTATCAGGACCAACAGAGCATGTCTGGAAATAACACCTTTTGGCTTTTTTACAATCTATTTCTATCAAGCTGCAGAACATGGTTGAAATTACCCTGACATGAGTGGGCGATCATTTCAGTGACCTCTGAGTGCTTTCCATTTCATTGTATTTCAAACCAAATCTTGCTCACATATCACTTTAAAGTGAACAAAGGTTGTCCTATTCCTACACACCAAAAGCTTGATGTGAAAAACAAATTTAAAAAAAAAAAAGTCTTTCTATGGAAAAAGTTCAACAATCTTTTGCAAGAGACTCCAGAGGTATAAAGCTGAGCTGTACTGTGTGCTTTCCACTGCATTACCCTCGGCCTATTTTAACAATCAGTGAAGCAATTCTGCTCCAGGTGGCAGAGTCATGCAAGTACCAAGCCCCTGTGCTTTACACCCACCAAGCATATTAGCAGTGCATGAAGTCCCATGAGTGTTAATGACAAGAGAGAGCATCCTTCAGGCTGTTCACGGTGGTTTATACTGTCAAACCTCAGTGCCCAGACAGCAGCAAAAGCTACTCCCATTAAAACAAATAAAAATGTTTAACTTATGAGGAAAATAAAAAAAAAAAGTTATTAAATCCATTAATTTCAGAAAGAAAGAACAAGGAAGATCTAAAACTTGGTTACCAGGTTTTCTCTCATTATTTTGGAAAGGATATTTTTTTGTCCTTGAACAAGATTGAATTTTATTGTTAAAAAGTCTAGGCTCCCTTTAAGATTTCTGACTGTGAGGCAATCTTGATGCACAGTTTGCTGAGATGTAAGTTGGAACACAAATAAATCTCAGGCTGGTAATAGTTTCACTGACCTATGTCTTCAATATGTGTTTCCTCCATAAGATCCAGGATTGTTTATGCTCTTTCAAAGAAAATATTGTCTGGATTGGATTGCCTATAGATTGATAGATGTCAATGAGATCAGTCAGACCAGTTTATTCCTGTATCTGTTGTTTAACATTCATGCCAGTGTTTGTGCCTATCTGCTCAGGCAAGTGTCACTGTTAGTCAGAAACTGTATGCATTAATAAAATTCCTGTCTTATCAAAGACAAGCAAACAAAAGTGTCTCTGACTGCTCTGTTCTTAAGTTTAAAAAGATTCTGATGATAAATATTTGTGCTGGAAGTTATCAATATCATATCAAATCATCCTATATCTTCTCCAAGAACTTTATCATTAAAATGCATTAAATTATTGCAGTATAAAAATAGCACTGAAATTAGATTCATTTAAATGCAAACACATGTATAGAACCTGTATTGTTTCCATTTGGTTTAACTGTAAAATAATTTTACTGCAGATAGAAAATGGTATAAAAATGTAAAACATTCCTTTGGACTAGGAAACTTTATAAGAACTTCTAACTGTCTTCTAAACAGCATTGTCCTTTCACTATAAGCAACATTCAGGGTAGTGACAGGTTATAAATTAGAACTAGTTCCTTAATCAAATTGTAAACCTACTTGATTGCTAGTTATGTAAAGAAATTTAAAAAACTCCAGTATCTGTAACAACACCAGAAATTAAATCACAGACATAGAACAGCAGAAGTTTTAGCCAAGAGTACAGAAATCATAGAAGGAGAAATGTGGGGAATGCAGACATTGGCAGTGTTTTACATGGAACAAGCTGCAAGTCAAAGACAGGAAGATATCTAAGATACCCGTAAGCCTCATCTGGTTGTTAGAGTTTGCATTCACTGACATGGGATTTTTTCTCTCCCAGGTTACTCACCAGTGGTCTTCTAGAAGTCAAACCTATCAGCCATCCACCACTGTATAGGGGACAGCCTACCAACACTGAGATGCATGGATGCTCATAGTATTGCAGGGGAGGGCCCATCTTTCTGGACATAGTTTCTGTAAGTTAGCGTTAGAAACTCTTCTGCTTCTAAGAAAAGATGTGCATCTGATTTACTCACCTCCTTGAGGACTCTTTCTGAATCAAAAACCTCGGTGTTCAGACTCAGTCCACTGAGTTGACTGCTGTCTGCTACTCAAGCTGCAGGATTAGAGACCTCCCACACACAATGTCCCCCTGCAGTGATGGGATAAGCACTCCTGCTTTGCTGGCTTCTACTGTGCTCTCTGCAAGGGCTGGTTTGCCCAGCAGCCTAGTACATTTTATCATCTGACTACTTGAGAAAGTGGAGAGTAAAGTGACTACTGTAAGAAAGGGGAAAGGAGATACCATAGTAACATATCCAATGGTTAGGGCTGATATTCAGAGCATTTACAAGCCATCCACAAAGGTTCTCCAGTATCAGAAGGAATAAATTAAAAATACATATGGATTTAAGAGCTCATGAATCATTCTAAAATAAATAATTACTTTCTATTGTATTGCTGGATATACAGAAGTATTCAGACTTACTCTGGATAAGTTATGATCAGTTATGATTATGATGATTCAATTGGTTAATTCAGATTACTAGAACTGAAAAAAAATGTTAGGAGGATGAACTCACTAGCAATAAACAAGAAAAAAATAGTGTACTCTTTGCAATACTAATCATAGTAGATAATTCTTCAAACATCAAAAAGTCTCTATCTACCTTAGAAAACTTTTGCCTGTCTGCAAATGAATGATCTTTGAGAACAGTGGGTATTAAGTTATCATAGAGTTGAAGTACTACACTAAAAATAAGTTTTCACTCATGATTTTACTTGCCTAAATTTAAAATAATAGTTCATAAATTCATATCTGCCACAAATCCAAAGTTCATCAATATGACACAGCCAGAAACATCACATAACATGAGCAAGCCTTTGGAGCCTTCTGTGTCTGCTTATTAGAAAAAAAAAAAAAAGAAACCACATTTTCATCATCACTTTTCACAGTCCTACTCCCTAGCCAACTTTTTCCTCAAGAGACTCTGGTCTAATCCCAAGCCAAAAAATTTCATTTCAATTAGAGCTCGTTTCTTGGCTGGACTCTGCAAAGGTTCACAGCACAGACAAAAAGGCTGATGGAGATAAAAGTCTACAGACACAAAAGCCTACTTTGATTTATGGGAGATGGATGGGGACTTGGTTTGGGTTAGTTTTACTCTTAAGTGATGCCTGTGCTAATGCCCTGAGGTAACAGAGTCTACAGTCTTGGTTTCCTACTGTGTTTTACAGATATAAGAGCAGTTCACATGGCAAGAGTGATACTATAGATGCTTCTAGGAACAAAGTCTGGGAGAAGCTCTGCTCACAGCTGCCAATCATACCAGAGTTAAGATACAGGCTGGTATTTGAAGGCAGGATTGCCTTTTGGCAATTAGAACAAAGCATCCAGTAGGGAAGAGCTTTAGAAATATGGCATGCAACACCAGGGACTTTGGACTTCACAGTTTTACACCATCATCCAAATCCTACAGAGCAGAGGTGAAGTTTGGTGCTTGCGGAAGTTTATATGCCTTCCATAGCTCTTGTGTTCTTTCAAAACATAAAATATGAAATAAGGTAATTGCATAATATTGTCATGACTTCATGTCTTTTTCCTAGACCTTTAGTCAAAATAATAAGACTTCTTCCAGAAGTCACTTTGATCTACTCTTTGTAAAGAAGAGAGTATGTAGGAAGGTTTGCTTTCTGGTCTAGTCTCTTTTTAACTATGTTGCCCAAAAATCAAAATAATAAGTACTTAGGAAAGAAGTTTTTTATATGATCAGACCTTCAGGAATGCTATTAGGACTTCTAAAGATTAGAGACTAGATAAAAAGTTACTTTTTTCTCCTCTGCTGAACCTTAAAAGTACAAAAGAAATGCTCGATTTGAATTCATCTACAATTATCATTCAGTGAGTACCTCTTGGCAAAAATATCTTCTTCCTTTCCCCTCACAATCTATTTCAAAATAGAATCATATAATTTTATTCATAGCCATACAATACCTACCTTCTCTAAACTTTTATATAAAGAAGAGAGGCAAAAGCATGAAAGTGTCTTTCACAAATCCCATCAGGAAATGGTAAAGCTCCTCCTTTTCACACACAGTTTTGGGACTCAAATTTAAATCTCTACTTTCCTTCAGAAGACTAAATCAGTGGATTTAGTCCATTAGATTTAAGCTAATCGGACTTGCTCCATTTTGACTTTCAGCAAAATATGTAGCCACAAAGTCATAGAGATGCTGATTGAAAGGCACCTCTTATCACCTAGAGTTGCTCCTTGCCTAAAGCTGGGGTGCTATCAGCACCAGATCAGCTCTGCTGTAACTTTGTAGAGCTCAGTCTCAGTCTCTCTCTCCAAAGGGCACTACTGTTGTGGGAAACCTGTTCCAGTACCACACCACCAATTCCAATGATACAGTTTCTGCTAACATCCCACTGGAAACTGGACAAGATTATGATTGCTACTTGTTTTAATACAGACTGTCTTTGGCTCCATCCCCTTTCAGTAGATGTTCAGAGTTCTTAAACTGTCCTTGTTAGCCCCTGTCACCAGACTAAAGAAGTCCATCTCCTTCAGCCTCACAGAAACCATGTGCCCAAGACTTCAGTACACCTCCATGCACAGTCCCTCTGGGATGGCATGCAGCAAATGAGGTACATCTTCATTAGTACAAAAATTGAAATAATTTATTTTGCACGAACCATCTGTGATTCTTTCATGATTAGTCACTGCATAGTGTTTGTTACCCATTTATTTGGCTCATTCAACATAGTTCAGGTTGCCAGGTATTGCCATGATGAGAACAAGAAAATAGTCTCTGAAATGGTGGCTTAGGCAGAGGCTAGAGTATCCCCTCGTGCAAATGTTTGTCAAATGTTTCAACCTTTATTTTTTTGCTCTTTAATATTCTTGGACTCAATGGTCCTTAATAGTGCCATCCAACTGAGTTATCCTATGATTTGGGGAAATGAATGAATGGCTCCCACCTAAATACTAGTGAAAGTGTTGCCATATTTATTACAAGTAAAATTGTGGTAGACTTTTTCTCTGGAGAGGATAAAATCTGCCAAAGATATGTTTTGTATCTTATTTTTCAAATTAATGCCATGAAATCTGATATTCATAGAACTGAAGAATGCAGAACTCTTATTAGACTGACATATCTACTGGAAATCTACAAAGAATTTATAATATCAAGAGGATTCCCATAAGGAAATCAAAGGAAATTAGCCTAAAGATCTAATATGTATTCTAGAACAGTGAAAGACCTTTTATAAAAAAGAAAAAAACCAATAAAGAGAATCTGAAAGCCAGGGAGAATCCAAATCAATAGAGGGAGAAAATGCTAAGCATTGTTAGAAATACAAAGCTGAAGCTCACTTTTATGTTTTATTAAATGTATTCTAGTGCATGCTGAAGTCACTCACTTGTACATTGTGTGAATTACATATCGAATTTTAAATACAAGATCCATTAATCATAGATGAAAAGACAGCAGCAAATTTAAAATATCTACCAGATACGATGATGAACTTGGGATTTCCTGTAACAGACTTACAAGACAATTGCCAAATGGTATGAAGACCAAACACCACAGGTTCAGGATGGATTCTTGACAGCAAACAACATCTAGAGCCATGTTCTTTCTTCTTATAACCTGTTATTTCTTGAACTTCAATCTTTAATAGATACTTCAAGTTTTAGAGATAGCTTTTGCAAAGTAATTAATCTGAATAAGACAAGACATCTAAAACAAAAAGGAAATATTTATCATTAAAGTGAAGAACTAATATGTCTTTCTCAAAAAAATCCTACCGTTGCTTAATAATGATATCAGAAGGAAGAAGAGGAAAATGAGAGGGAATGTTATCTTCAAGTACAGAGACAACTGTTTTAAGAATCGCAGTATTTGGAGGAAGCTTATTTCTTCTTCATTATGCTTGCCATGGTGACAAAGAGCATGTTCCTGCAGTAATCACAATGAGCAAATTCCTTCAAAGTGTCTGTCTTGGTAAAAAGTTGTTGCATAATATGCAAATGATACTTGTCTTATTAAAAATGTGTCTGTAATACTTCCTTCTCCTATTCTTATTTTACTTTACAGAAATTTCTTAACTCAAATCTTCTGAAGTCTGTATAGAAAAATATACTACAAATAACCAAGAAAAAAGAGGAAAAAATGTCTCCCAGGGACTCAGCTTTGCAAATGTAACCACTGCTGTCCTGGTGTAGCCCAGGAAGCAGTACACAGCACAGTGATGATAACAGTACAAGCTGGATGAAAAAAGAAACACAGCACCATATAAAATTATTTTAAATTAATTTAAAATTTTCTAAACCATTCCTCTATCTTTTTCAATATTGTTTGGAAAAGCAGCCAGTGTTACACACATTCTTTACATAACATGTGACTGCACACAACTGAGAGGACTTACATGCATACAGATGAAAAAATAGAAACCCTAAACTTCCATAATGAACAAAAACCCCTTTCATTATCCTTAGACAAAACTTCTCTGCTGGATTGGAGTAACTGAAACATAAATTATCTGCCCAGAGTAGCAGTCACTTTTTTCATTCTGAAGGAAAACTCTCTTTGTATTATACTTCCCTTTTCCTTTTATAGAATGTCATCATTTTCTTTCATTTCACTGTAACTTCTCCACACTTGCTTCTGTCTAGTTTAATCTTTTTTCCTATTTCAAACCTGTTCCATCTCTTTTGTTTTTCTTTTTTTCCCCCCAGCTTTGTTTTGCTCCCAGATATGAAGTAGTACAAGACATTTCTGACTTTCCTTTATACTCAATTTTGCTTACTTTTCTCTTTGAAACATAGCTGAGCCTTGATCTGAATTTCTACTTTCTCTCTTTAACAAGAACATGTTAACTTGTGCTCATGTTTTACTTCTGTATTTCTTTCTTTCAGCATCATACTTACCATGAAATGTCTGTTTGTACTTTTCACAAATTGCTATTTTGTATATGTGTTAGAGCAGTCATACAAGAATTGCAGTCTGCATAGCACACATTATAATGTGCAACTACATGGATGTTTGCACTTTATTTGAAAATGGCTTGAATACAGATACTGAAAATAATAACTAAGAGACTAAAGAAAACAGAAAGTGTGAAAAAGTCCATAATTTTTTTGAGAAAACAAATAATTTCATTCTCTGAGTTCATTTAAACAGTAGAGAAAATTACTCTTTACATAGACTATGGGGGAAATCGATTTGTCTCTCCCATTTGTTTGTCTCTATTCAATTATAATATATCTTCATGAGTAGCTCCATCCAACCCAATTTCCAGATGTTTCCATCACATTGACCAAAGCAAACCTAATACCAAGTCAACAAAATCTCTGGGGTGGTTAGAGGGAAAACAGTTGAAACTTATGTATCACAAATTAAGATATTTTTCCTACTGCTTTCCATCTGTATAATTAAAGCATGTCAACATCCTACAGGAATGGGAAGTTGACAAACTTTACATACTACATACACAGTAACAATTGTTTTTCTTCTTCTATCATATAAGCGTGTGTAGATTTTGAGTCTGGGCTGTATTGGACTTTTCAGTGTTATCCAGAGTTTGTAAAGATATCTAATTACTCCCTAATCCTTAAAATTCAGGGATATATCTCCAGTGGAATGAGGACAGTATTCAGGATCGAGTGCTGCATTCAATTTTAGTCAGCCTCACCAAAATATCACTTCATACTGTAACAGTTAAACAGAGAAGCCACTGGAAATATTCAAGAAATGGGCAGCTTGTTGCATAAAGGAGACTGAAAAAATCTGTACTGTGTCTAGTAAAAATAAGAAAACTGGGAATATTATTACTCTCTCCAAATAGATGGAATAGCTAAATGCTAGGAGAAAAAGAAAGAAGAGCTGAGAAAGCTGAAAAACCACACTGATCTGAGAACTCATGAGTGTAGTTGTGTAAGAATACATTTAGGACGCAAGTACATGTCACAGCCTCGGCACCTGCTGGCTCACCAGGGACATCTAATGTGCTGAAGAGAGCTGCTCCAAAGCAAACCATGAACAGGATCTACCCCTTCTTCCCAGCTGAAGGTGTCATGCTGGTCCCCTGCCAGAACTACACAGAAGTGGTACTCTGGCAGTGGCTGATCCCTCTCTTGTACCTGACCATTCTGCAAATACCCCTGCAGATCCTCCAAGCTGCAGTCACTAGGGGAGGGGAGGAAGCATTGTCAAGGTGAAGGTTGTGCTGAACAGTGTCATCAGATGAAGCAGTCCCATTGGCCTGTACTACCTGGCCACCTGTCCCTGTCACAGCTAATAATGTGATGAAAAACACAGTAATCTATGGCTGCTGACACATATTCTTAAGGAAAGCAATGGATATCCACAAAGAGCCACTGGTTTTAGGGGATATTCCATGCCAAAAGGTAAGCAATTGCTTGGTGTGCAGATATAACACTTTTCTGCAAGCAATAGAATAATTGACAAATTTCTTATACTAATTTTTCATGGCTGCCTATACCTTCTATGAAAGGTGAATGGTTAACTCTGCAAGAATACAGCTTACTTTTATCACCCATTCCCTGATACAAATAAACAAGGATAAACATTTCTAGCTCTTGTAGAGAGTGAAAGTAGGCATAGAACAGCAGAGAATAAACATCCACTGTCCTCCTTCTTCCAACCTTACCTACAGTTTTCCTAATATCTATATATCTTTATAATAAGCTGAACAACACATTGAAGAAAGAGGTATCTATCTGTCTTTAGTCGTCAACACTGACAATACCATATGGACAGTTTGTATAGACCAATACTGGCATTTTTGCCAAGAAGAGCATGCTGTTTTCATGAGAGATGAGTATAATCAATTTTAAGATCACATGTGCTAACACTAAGCTTTCTGCTTCCAATCTGAGTGCTGTGCTTCTGGATGAAGATGGTTTCCTCCTGATTCTATGTTCATATGTTCTTTTCATCACATCCTAATGATTTTTCCTTATCTTATTCTGTGGCAACTGTCAATACCATTTTGAGTCAAGCCATAATATGACCTGGGTGTATAGCTTCTTTGAGAAACACTCCTAATCAGAGGCTCAAGGGTTCAAGAAACTTTCCAGGTTTTGAGCCTTGTCAGAGTTGACTTGATGATTTCAGAGGTCCCTTCCAACCTAAGTGATAACAATTTACAATGTGATATGTGAAGCTGATAGCCAACAGGACTGACAACAGGTTGGCAATTATGTGAGATGTGACAATGAATATCTGAGGAACCACTTAGGCAGGGATGTACTACTACAGTTCAGTAGAGTATTTTAGGTATAACACTGTAATTCATTTCCCTTCCAATATGCAATCATGATTCTTCCATGTCCTTACACTGTGTGTACTATTCACACCTGTCCTTTGCAAATTCTTCAGTTTTTCTTCATCTATGCCAAATATAGGAAATACATGTTACCCCATACAACTTTCCACAGACTAGAGCATTGGGGAAAAAAAGTGAGAAGCACAGCTTTGTCAGTAAGGATGCTACTTGAATTTCACACACAAGCACAGTCTGAGAAAATAAACACTAGGTCATGAAGACTGGAGAATTCAGATGTGATAGCACTGCACACTTGCAGAAATACAAACAATTGTATTACCACAGTGGAAAAATACAAGGAAGTATGAATCAGGGAATTGATCCTTGTTTATTTTCTTAATCTCTAAATATAAAAGAAATATAGGCTGTACTTACATTTAATATTGTAATTCAGGGATAAAATGACATCCAGTCGATTAATAACCTCAGATGATATAAAATGCTCATTGATGGTGTTTTGTATCTAAACACACTGATGTACTAAGTGGTTGCTGATGATCCAGTTTAGATTTCAGAAGTTTTCACTAATTGAAAGTGTGAAGCCCATTGTAGATCTATGTTCTAGCAGTTATCAATTTATTATTTTTATGACTGTGATTTTTACTGTGACCATTGCCTGTCCTGTAGACATCTTACTGTGTAGAAGAACATTTCAAGCTGTGTATTGCCCTTTTTCTGATATAAATTTATTATCTCCAAACAGTATAACTCTTATTTTTTTCCTCTTTCAGCCCCTCTATAAAAAGGAAGAAAATTTCTCTGAGGATTAAGCAGTTACAATATCTGCTTTTGAAAAATGATGGAAGAGTAAATAGACCCTTGTAAAGAAAATCTTTTTGTAAAGAAATATTATGAAGATTTTTCATCTACATTTACCTTTGTTCAGTGTGAAGAAAATGAATTTTAGGTTGTTTAAAATATATTGTTAAGGGGTTTTTAACAAAAAAAGAAGTAAGGAAAACAAATTAAAATGCAAGGACAAAGATGAGCATAAGGACATAACAACACTTTCAGCTACAATAGTAAAGCAACATCAAAACTGAAGGGAAAAGTGGTTACCTTAGCAATATGGATTAATTCCCAGATTTGCCAGAACCCTCACATGTTTTTAGCAAGTCTCTTGTTCATAAATCAAACTTAATATCAATCTGTGCTTATGCTTTAGAAGACTAGTGTTAGCCCTGCATCACCTTGTGTATTCCTGATGCTTGTGTATGTCTTAAAAATGTCCACAGCAGCCCAACCGAGTGTCTCCACCTGCAGCTCCATTGGCAGCAGTGCAAAATAACACAGCATTCAAATAGACGGAAGTGTCATCTTCATCACAAGAAGAAGGAATAGCTCTAAGCAGGAGTGAAAGATTTCCTTGTCACACTGACTGACTGGTATGTAAGAAATTACAGCTGGTGAATGTGTTTTGTCTGAGCAGTAGAGCTATTTTTAACTGATGTTTTCTTCTTCTTGAGCCTGATACATATCCCAAGGAAAAAATTCAAAATTTAACAAAAAATAATAGATCTGACTTCTGAAAATGAAAGAACAAAACTATTATGAAATCCCATTTCTTTCCTGACTAATTTCTGCAGTGTCAGCTTAGTTTTCAGCAGATCTGAATGCACCTGAGGAAGAACAAGCACAGGCACCAGTGTATGTCAGGGCCATCCAGCTGCAAAGTAGCTTGGCAGCTTGCCAGGAGGATGCTGGTGGACACCAAGTAGAACATAAGCCAGCAATGTGTGCCTGCAGAAAAGAAGATGAATAGCATCCTAGGCTGTATTAGGTGAGGTATTGCCAGCAAGTGGAGGGGGAAGGTCCTTCCTCTCTGCACTGGTAGAAGGGTGCTGTGTCCAGGACATGGACCTACTGGAAGAAGTCTAGTGAAGAGCCCAGAATATGATTAATAGACTGTAGAGTATCTTCTATGAGGAAAATCTGGGTGCATAGGGATGTTCAGCCTGGAGAAGAGATGTCACCAGGGAGATCTTATTAATGCAATATAAATGCCTAAAGGGACAGTGAAAAGAGTGCATCCAGACTCTTGACAGTGGTGCCCAGTGACAAGACAGGGAGCAATGAGCACAAACTGAAACTCAGAAGGATCCCTCTGAAAATTAGAGAACATTTTTTGACTGTGAGGTTGGCTAAACCCCTTGGGGCAGGTTTCCTAGGGAGATTGTGGTGCCTCCATCCTTGGAGATATTATAAAATCCTCTAGATACAGTCCCGGGCAACTGAATCGAGGTAACCCTGCATGAGTAGAGGGGTTGGAACAGAGTATTTCCATAGGTTCCTTCCAACATCAACCCCTCTGTAGTCCTGTGATTCTATAAATGCTGTTTTGCCTTATTCAGCTCATCCTGTGACACAGAAATGACACTATCCTCTAGTTTTTCAAGGCTGTTCACAGATCATGTTCACAAAAAAGCACACCATAATACCTGGGTATCTACATTATTCTATGCATCATGTTGAACATATGCACAGAAAAAAATCTGTACACTGAAACCCTTTATCATCTTTTTACTATCATGTGTAATCTGACATGATTTTCATAGTACTATAGTTCCTTCTGTAGACCTGAACAGAGATCTGATTTTTCATCTTTTAATTCTCAACATTCTGTTATTTGACCATATCCTGTTTTGTACTTCTCACATCTTTAGCACAAGATACAAAGAAAAATCTCACATTTTCAAGGAGTGAGAATATGTAAGGAACGAATATTACAATAATTCAGAACATCTTGATTTAGTTGCTGAATGTTTCACTTTGATTGTGATTTTTAGAAACTTTCATGTCTTGAAACTCCTGTGGCAATAGAACTGGATACATTTTATTTTTTTAATTGTCAAAGCAGAATGGTTACCTAAGTTCATCTGCAATAGATTTTTGGATATTTTTCAATGCAAGAAATTTGACACAACATGCACCATCTTCCTGAGACACATTTAATGCAACAAAAATGGAAAATACACTTTGTACACAGTGAAATTCATTAGATCTAGCACTGAGCTTAAGAGCCAGGTACTTCTGCCTGATATTCAGGTAGAGCTCAATTTTACTAAATTAGGGATGCCTGAAAAACAATGGGGATCTAAGGAACCTGCTCACATTCTCCCTTTTAAATGAAAACCTAACTTTGCTTGATCTAATCCCCATTCTGGCTCTATCTAAATGCAAAATTTATCAAAAGACAAATCAACAAAGAGACTTTTCAGCTGACATCAGTGGGTACTATTTATCTTGCAATACCTTCCAATAAATGGAAGGTAGAGAATAATTCTAGATTCTATTTATAACATAAACAAAAACTGTGGGAGATTTGTTGTTGTTGCTCTCAGAAAGTGTACTTTCCAGCTCTCCTTTGGTTAAAAAACATTTAAAACTGTACCTCTTCTTCCCTGTCATTAGGTTTTCACTATGGTCTTGTAGATGTCATAAGCACTTCTGAAAGTGATGTAGCAGGGTTCAGTTTAAAGGAGGAACTTCATGTTTTGATGCCTTTTTGAATGTTATCCAAGCTATCCAGGTTTTTCAGCTCTCAAATTTGCTGTGGGGAGATCAGAGGAGTTCTCTTTTTTTCTCTGTGTCAAACTGCTCTTTCTCATTTGAAAAACATTCATGGTTATGTTAGTTTCCAGTATTTTGAAACTGAGAAGTATTGCATTAGATTTGAATGTTTCATCTTGTAAGAAGAGCTCATGAAATTTCAAAAAGGAAAAAAACCTTTTTTCATCATTATTCAATTACAGAAGCTGGACCAAAATGTTTATTTAATTAAACATTTTCATGTCCTGTTTCTCCTTTTCTTCATGTTCATTTAAATTAGTAAATTTTTTTCTCTCTCTTAGCATACGCTTCACATAGCTCTAGTAAAGAACCTCTTATGTATACATGAACAGTGTCTCTTTGAACCCAACAGACTAATTTACATTGTAAAACTCCACAGCATTGTCCCAAAGGTGTAAATACATACCTGCCACAGCACAGTCATGACTTGGCAGCTCTCACAAAAAGGCAGGTACTGGGAGCTATTCTAAAAGCTAAGTTTCATTCTACCTTTGTTTCAGAAGTTCATAAGCTCCAGAGTATTATTAATTGTACCCTTAAGACAGCTTAAATTTCAGATTTTCCCCTACTTTTGCATATATACTATGCAATACAGATCAAGAACCGGATTGACGGCAGCCTTTTATGAAGGCAGATATCAGTCAAGCAAAGGAAAACGAACTACTCACTGTCAACGTGCAAAACCTAGTATTCAATGTCAAGCTCTTAATGCTTCTTGAAGCTCAAGTATTGCTGATTTATGGGTAAGGCCATCCAACTCAGACCACTTTTACTAGGCTTAGTGTGTTTATTTGTCTTTCAGGTGCACATAGAAAGTTGCAGAAGCCACTCTTAGGACATTTCCTTGACTCTGTGGCTATTGTTGGGGTAGAGTTCTGTTGGTAGCAATAGTTTTTTCCTCAGATTATGCTACTATCTCCTCCACAGTCTTATTAATGTGACTGTGTTGAAGTGCTAAGAACAATAGCAAAAATTACTTTTATGACTGTTATGGAGTAAGCTTTGTCATCAGCACAAACTGCAGGAAATCCTCCATGAAATGAAGTTACTAGCTGAAGAGAGGATTACAAAATATATATCTTGTTGACTCATACGGAGACTTGCTAAACTCCTTATTTCTCTATGCTGATTTTATACATTCAGCTTCTCATAGTATTTATCCAAACTGAGTGTTTATATATTATACACCTTCTTTTGCTAGTATCTGTAAACTGAGACATGATATTGCCTTGCACATTGTAAAATCTAGAGAGAAATATCAGAATATCTGGCCAGAGTAAGTTTCACTAATCCATATAATAGTACCATGTTCATATAATACATCAGTTATTTTATTACCATCAGTTGCAATAGGCACATGATGACATTAATAGCTATTATGCTAACAAAATAATCGTCTTTCTTTTTTGTCTTAATGTTTTGCAAGTACAGCTCATTGAGGGCTTGAACTGCTCATCACTAAATAAGGGCTCTACCATGAGAGTTTTCCAGATACTGACTCAGGAAAATATTACTAATCTCAAAAGAACTAGGTGGATTGCCTTGAAAGGAAAGGATTTCCTTTCAAGCATGGAGGTCAGAAGGGAAGCGTTCCCAATAGAGACTCAGAAGTTCCATGAAAGCAAAGAGAAATAGTAACAATGGCGGAGAATTAGGCTGTCAGAAATGTAGGATGGTTTCTCCATCCCCTGATGTCCATTTGATTTTATTCTCCCATGAACGCTCTTAGGATACTCCAAACACAGTATTCAAACACAGAAAGCAGAATTTGTCAGGGTAATGATTCTGAGGTTCAAAGCTGGATGAAGATTGTGAATTTCTACATTAAAAAAAGAGAGGAAGGATTACCTTCAGTTGTTTAGTAAAGGAGGAAAGAATGCAATACCCACAGTGGAAAATAAACATAGAAGGACATTTCTTAAAAAGATGAGCTCTCTTCCTGCTCCAAAATAAATATGTGATGCACAAGAACAGAGTAATTTGGTTTTTGTTTGTTTAACAGTGTTTACAGTAATCATTTTCTACCCCCGCAGAGAGCAAGGTCAACCTACTCCATGTAAAGTGGAAGCTGTACTCACTCCTTTTTTAAATACTGTTAATTACAAATCTAAGTGATTAGAGACAAGATTTCATACCTGTTAGTGCCACTCACCTTTCCTGTTTCAGCTGTCTTAGGAACTTAGCAACAAAAACTAAACTACTGTCTTCTCAGTAAGTTAGCCTGTAAAGCTGCTAAGGGAAAAAAAACACTGATAAATATTCATGATAAATATTCCCCAAAGCTTCATGGAGACAATATGAAGAAAAGGATCTTCATGAGAGAAATGAGAACAGGAAATGCTGTGGAAGAATTCTAAATGTTTCCTAAATCTTTAATTTCAGTCTGAGCAGGCTTGAAATAGATAAGTGTGTGGTGATATATGTAAATTGTATAGCCGTCCATTTAGAATAACCTACATTTAACTGGTCTAATGTAACAGGTACCATACAGTGGATTTTTCACCCAGAATTCATGCACTTTATTTCTAAATAATTAATACAAAATTAATACAAAATTTATACAAAGAAAAGTATCTGAATTCTAGCATTTCTAAATGAAGGAGACATGAAGCAGTTTACAGAGGGTCCAATAGTGTTTCCAGACATGGTTGCAGCCATCAGTTCCTCACCAGTCCATCAAAACTAGATTTCATCTGTTGGAGGGGCTGGTTCTGTGGATCCCGTTTTGTTCACTCACTTTATTCTCCAAAATTATTCTGCTTAGCATGTAGGCACATTTCTAGTACAGAACCTCTTTTCCACTGGAACAGTCATTACTTCCATCTTCTTCCTAGTGAGACAGCTTAGTTGACTGTGAAGTTCATGATGTGTAATGACACAGGGAAACATTTCTTTACTATGAGTGACAGAGCATTGGAACAGGCTGCCCAGAGAGGTGATGGAGTCTTCTTCACTGGACATATTCAAAAACTACCTGGATGCATGCATGTCCAGCCTGGTCTGGGTGAACTTGCTCTGGCAGGGGATTTGGACTAGGTAAACTTTGAAGGCCCCTTCCAACCCATAACATTCTTTGAGATTTAACTAAAATGAATTTGTATATTTCTCTAAAAATGTGAAATTTCAATTACAGGTTTAAGTCATGCTTTCTGCACCCTAACACGAGGCTGTCTGTCATCTGGAGCAGTTGTGTTTCTCAACAGTCCTTATAATTGGAAGGGACCTTTAAAGATCATCTAGTCCAATCCCCCTGCCACATGCAGGGACATTTTTCACTAGATCTGGTTTCTCAAAGCCCCATTCAACCTGGCCTTGAACACTTACAGGGATGGGCTTCTCTGGGTAACTAGACTGTAGTGATACTGATGAGGTCACTTGTTTGTTGCTGCTATTTGTCTGCAGAGTTAAATGTTGAAAACTGAGGTGGAGAAATTTTTTTTAAAGTTTAGCTGATTAACCAGTAAACCTGTAGGCACAGGGCAAAATGCTTGTCTGATAAAATTAAAAACACTGAAAAGTTACATCTCAACAAAGTCTTTTACCAATATTGTCCATTTCTCTAAGAAGATTCATAAACCTAAAATATAACTTCCCTAAATATAACTTGCCTTTCATATTTGTCATTAATTATATTTTTTTGATTTTTTTAACTCCTTTCATTACTTTTTCTTTTTTACTTCAGGAAATGGTAGTGAAAGAATAAAGCAAATCCCTTCTCGGAATGCGTTTCTAAAATATTTCACATTTTAAAAAAATAATATTTGATTTTCCAATATCTGTTCCAACTCGAAAACAGAACAGAACTTTCTTCCTATAATTTTTTGACAGAATTTATTCTGCCATCACTGGATCTCCTGAGATGAAATATCTTCTGCCTATCTTTATCTCACAGCATACAGATTGTTCTATGATTATTTTCTCCAGCAGATGTGTTTATGCAAATGAGGTATGACAGAACAATTTTGCAAGGGGAAAGGTGGAATAGTGAAAGAAAAGGGATGATGGGAGTGAAAAGTAGATGGAGGAGAAGAATTGAGACTTTGCTTGTTTTTTGTAGACTTTTGGGAAGAATTTGTCATACATCACTTTTAAAAGTAAATATTTATTAATCATCTACATAATTGTTTTAAAAGTGGGATGTAAATTCTCCCATAATTATAGAGTAAACTGATTTGCAAGCATGCTTTGGTCAGTTCCACTAGAAATTAACATTTAGATTAAATTGATTGTGTGTAATGAAAAGGTTATAATAAAAATGTTGAACAGAAAAAAGGAAAGAAATATTGATTGTGATGTAAGACATCCTTACAAATCGATGCAGATATTCTTCCTCATCAGGGAATACCATGAAAGAGAGAACTAACGCCTTGTTTAATAAGTTTCTTCTCCAAAATAATCTAGTTCAATGCAGTTTTCACAATTTATTGGGATATATGAGATCTCTGAACTGTGACATACATTCTTACTGCAATCCATGACTAATACAAAAAAAGGAAGAGCCAAATTCATTGCAAAGAGAAAATGAGCCAATTTCTGAACTTTCTGTATTCTATAAAGGGAATGTTGAGGGTTAGGGCAATCTTCAGACAGAAGTAGCTCTCCCTCAGAAGCTTCTCTAATTTGCAGTCTGTCACAGTAACCCTATGGGTTTCACAGCTTCCTAGGGCTGCTGCAGAACTGCATGGACCACTCATGGGTCAAACCACTGGCAGGAACTGTAAAGATCACCTAAAGGACTTCTGAAAAACCTCCCTTGCAGAGGAATGCCTTCTTTCATGCTGGAGGGCTTCACTGCAAGCACAAGAGAAAAGATAGCCTAGTCATCATTTCACTGCAATAATCTGTAACGCATATTACAATTTGGAAGGAGAATTTATAGAAGTGTTGTCAAGATCTGGTTGAAAATGCCAAGCTTAAGACTCCACAGCAAACATGGAAAATCAAACCAGGATGAATTATTACCTAAAATTACCCAATAATGGTAAGCATGTTTTAACCTAAAAGGGCCAGTAGTTTTTCACACAGCATACAAGAATGTTGAAGCCAAGAAACAGACTAGATAAAATGAACATACTCTGAATTAAAATAGCAGCTATTAAGCAAGGTGATTTACACCTTTTGTTTCAGAACATTTTCATACCTACTATTTTGTTTTCAGGAGAGTAGTGAAAGCGTAACTCTGCATACTTCTTTGGGTTTTAGAATTTTGACTTGACATCTGCTATCAGCAGATGGAGACTGGAACAGATAGAAAGCATTTGTATAGGCATTCCTATATTTTTTGTTTACTCTTTGCATTTTCCCATGGTCTACTGCATGATTTATAGGAAGAAAATCAACTCGCTGTTTATACCTTACTTGCTTTTTTGCATGATTCTCATGAAATGTTACTATTTTAATGAAAACACAAAGATTTTTTAAGAAATTCTCAAGTAGCAACATCCATAGCAAGATCTGTTCTACCAAATTCTCCTAAGTCATGTAAAAAACAAGTATAAAAAGCAAGTTGTTTTTTTCTTCTATAAATCATGCACAGAATGCAAAGAGAAAACAATTATAAAACAATAATTATATTTTCAGACAAGGATGATCTCCAGATGCTACACAGATTTTGGAATATATTAGACTGTCTTACAGAAGCACTGCTCCAAGGCTACTTAGCCCTTCATCTCAGGGTAGCTGATTAAATGAAGATACAACTGTGCTGATCTCGGCATGTTGAATATATCAGTGGTTTCCTCAGCACCCATTTGGGATCTCTGAATCGTTCTACATTGAGATGTCAAGGCATATGGGACTGGAAAAAAATACTGTTCTGTTTGCTGGCATAGAGCACAGCAAATATAAAACTATCTTGCATATAGAATGGAGGACTAGGAAGGGAAGTGAGTGCATTTGAAATGACTGACAGCTTGGAAGCAATCATCAGAGCTTGAAAATACCTGCTTAAAGCTTTTCAGGAAGTAAGTGTAAAATTCCCAAGGCCCAAAAAAACATACTGGAGAGAGAGTGGCAGAGGAGCCCTGTAAAAAGTTAATGTGCTCTTAAGTCTGGTAATCATAACAAATCATTAATACTCATTTAAAGGTTTGAAGTATTTTCTAGAATTCCACTTCTAAAATTGTTTCTTCTTCAGTGACTGAATATCAAAGAAGAAAATTTGTTTGTATTTCATGATTTAAATTAAACTGTGGGTGTTTCTGGGCTAACATAGAACTTCCATGAATAAATGAACAGGATGAAGTAAAGGGAGTGTTACCACAGCTTCTCAGCCAGACTTGGAAACATAATAAAATACTTTGATGCCTAAGGTNTTTTTTGACAGAATTTATTCTGCCATCACTGGATCTCCTGAGATGAAATATCTTCTGCCTATCTTTATCTCACAGCATACAGATTGTTCTATGATTATTTTCTCCAGCAGATGTGTTTATGCAAATGAGGTATGACAGAACAATTTTGCAAGGGGAAAGGTGGAATAGTGAAAGAAAAGGGATGATGGGAGTGAAAAGTAGATGGAGGAGAAGAATTGAGACTTTGCTTGTTTTTTGTAGCATTTTGGGAAGAATTTGTCATATATCACTTTTAAAAGTAAATATTTATTAATCATCTACATAATTGTTTTAAAAGTGGGATGTAAATTCTCCCATAATTATAGAGTAAACTGATTTGCAAGCATGCTTTGGTCAGTTCCACTAGAAATTAACATTTAGATTAAATTGATTGTGTGTAATGAAAAGGTTATAATAAAAATGTTGAACAGAAAAAAGGAAAGAAATATTGATTGTGATGTAAGACATCCTTACAAATCGATGCAGATATTCTTCCTCATCAGGGAATACCATGAAAGAGAGAACTAACGCCTTGTTTAATAAGTTTCTTCTCCAAAATAATCTAGTTCAATGCAGTTTTCACAATTTATTGGGGTATATGAGATCTCTGAACTGTGACATACATTCTTACTGCAATCCATGACTAATACAAAAAAAGGAAGAGCCAAATTCATTGCAAAGAGAAAATGAGCCAATTTCTGAACTTTCTGTATTCTATAAAGGGAATGTTGAGGGTTAGGGCAATCTTCAGACAGAAGTAGCTCTCCCTCAGAAGCTTCTCTAATTTGCAGTCTGTCACAGTAACCCTATGGGTTTCACAGCTTCCTAGGGCTGCTGCAGAACTGCATGGACCACTCATGGGTCAAACCACTGGCAGGAACTGTAAAGATCACCTAAAGGACTTCTGAAAAACCTCCCTTGCAGAGGAATGCCTTCTTTCATGCTGGAGTGCTTCACTGCAAGCACAAGAGAAAAGATAGCCTAGTCATCATTTCGCTGCAATAATCTGTAACACATATTACAATTTGGAAAGAGAATTTATAGAAGTGTTGTCAAGATCTTGTTGAAAGTGCAGATGGAGACTGGAACAGATAGAAAGCATTTGTATAGGCATTCCTATATTTTTTGTTTACTCTTTGCATTTTCCCATGGTCTACTGCATGATTTATAGGAAGAAAATCAACTTGCTGTTTAGACCATACTTTCTTCTTTGTATGATTCTAATGTACCTTTATTGTTTTATAATAGTTTTCTCTTTGCGTTCTTCCGTGCATAATTTATAGAAGAAAAAAACAACTCGCTGTTTATACCTTACTTGCTTTTTTGCATGATTCTCATGAAATTTTACTATTTTAATGAAAACACAAAGATTTTTTAAGAAATTCTCAAGTAGCAACATCCATAGCAAGATCTGTTCTACCAAATTCTCCTAAGTCATGTAAAAAACAAGTATAAAAAGCAAGTTGTTTTTTTCTTCTATAAATCATGCACAGAACGCAAAGAGAAAACAATTATAAAACAATAATTATATTTTCAGACAAGGATGATCTCCAGATGCTACACAGATTTTGGAATATATTAGACTGTCTTACAGAAGCACTGCTCCAAGGCTACTTAGCCCTTCATCTCAGGGTAGCTGATTAAATGAAGATACAACTGTGCTGATCTCGGCATGTTGAATATATCAGTGGTTTCCTCAGCACCCATTTGGGATCTCTGAATCGTTCTACATTGAGATGTCAAGGCATATGGGACTGGAAAAAAATACTGTTCTGTTTGCTGGCATAGAGCACAGCAAATATAAAACTATCTTGCATATAGAATGGAGGACTAGGAAGGGAAGTGAGTGCATTTGAAATGACTGACAGCTTGGAAGCAATCATCAGAGCTTGAAAATACCTGCTTAAAGCTTTTCAGGAAGTAAGTGTAAAATTCCCAAGGCCCAAAAAAACATACTGGAGAGAGAGTGGCAGAGGAGCCCTGTAAAAAGTTAATGTGCTCTTAAGTCTGGTAATCATAACAAATCATTAATACTCATTTAAAGGTTTGAAGTATTTTCTAGAATTCCACTTCTAAAATTGTTTCTTCTTCAGTGACTGAATATCAAAGAAGAAAATTTGTTTGTATTTCATGATTTAAATTAAACTGTGGGTGTTTCTGGGCTAACATAGAACTTCCATGAATAAATGAACAGGATGAAGTAAAGGGAGTGTTACCACAGCTTCTCAGCCAGACTTGGAAACATAATAAAATACTTTGATGCCTAAGGTACAATCTCTGCCTTACAGTTCTGCATGTTTTTGTTTGAGAGGCATTTTTGTACACACAAAGAAATTTACTTGTAAGTAAATATATGAATATAAATAAAGTTTAGTGTTTGCTATTGTATTTAAACTGCCTCCTTGAATGCTGTCTCAAGGTTTAGTCTCCAAATACAAGCCAAACTCTAATCAATAGAAATGGAGAAAAAAACTAGATCTGTGAGATGGTCATTCCAAATTGTAAGCACTTTTTTTTTCCTTTTCTCTGAAACACTGATAGCTGCTCCCTGTCAAAGACAGGATTACAGAACAGATGAATTACTGATTTAATTTGCCAAGTCAGTTCTTGTGTTCCTAACCCAGCTTGCCCTGCTTTTTGTTATCAGAAGAGACTTCTAATGTCAGTACCATTGTGTTATGTGCATATCAACATACTGGTAAATTGCAGACTTTGCAAGCTGCCTCTTTCTGTCTGGGATACACACATCCCTTTACATATTCTTTCACAATTGACTGAATTCTGTTGTGGGATCCACTGCTGCTCTGCTCCTTCACTTTTACTTATGTAGCATTTCAGGGTTTTATATACAGCAGTTGGAAGATAGTATTAGGCCTGGTTTTTGTGTTTGTACTACTTTATGAAATATATAAAGATTATGAAATAAGGAATCTGATCCATTGCTAGCCTGTAGAGACAGCAAGATTTCTTTATTTCTACAGTTTCTCATCATTCATCAATGGAACTAGCAGTTATTTTCTCTACATTCTTTTTTTTCATTCCATATTTCATATGTTCTGAGATGTGACAGAAATTCAGCTGATCAGTTTTTTTATTTATTGGCACTGAACTGTCCTTTTTATCCATTATTTTTGCAGTGTTCCTCACTTTTATTTTTCTATGTACGTTTTCCTGTACTGTTTACTGTACCCTTCTGCCTCAGCTTTTTGTTTTGTCCTGATTTTTTAGGACTAACCAACCATCAATTAGTTTCATGTTCTTTCACAAGTAGAAAACTGCAGGCTGAGTTATCTAGGTAAAGTCATTTGAAAACACAGGCGTATCCAGATCTTAATCTTCATGAATGTTAACATAGCCCTTCAGTTCTTGCAAAGTGCATTTCTGAGACCTTGTAAATGCTTTCCTGGAGGTTTCCTGGCAGTAACACTGTAAGTATTAGAGAGCATACTCTTGTTTTTGACATATCTTACCTTCCTCTTTCATAATTCATTTAGAATGTGTTTGTTGTACTCTGTGTCTTTCAAGATACTAATATGCCAGCACTATGGACCTTACCCTTGTGAATCTTTTACCAAAGAAACATTTGTGCTTATTTTCTTCTCACATCTGATGCCAGGAAAGAAGACTCAATAGTCCGATAGCTATCTAGCAGGTATTCTTTATTGCATTGCTGTATATACAGGGGATTGCTCCAGCCATTTGCACATGCTGAGGAAAATGGATTTTTTGAAGTTTATACACCTCTACATATTGGCTCAGAAATCCCTGCTGTTTTTATGAATATTCATGACTTCAGTCTCTCAGGTCTCCTCCTCATAACACATGTTCATTGTCCCCTGGTGGTGGCCTTTGAGGGTGTCCCTGATGGAGCATATGTGTTCTACTTTCCCCTTTTCTACAGGCTTGCTATCTCTTTGTTCCTCAAAAACATGACTCGAGGACTACACTAAGCAGTATTTACACAGCAATTTCAGTTCTTCACTAATGCCCAAGAACATCTGTACTTCCTTCAGTGCCTAACTTATCAACTGTTCCCTGGTTTCAGGGCTTAGCTGTTTCAATTCCCTGATTCAAACCATATTTAAGATGGGACTTTTTTGGTTTTTAAGAAATGTTGCACAATACTATACTGGACTTAAATCTCTTGTTTCCTAAATGTTAGCAAAAAACAAGGCATTTCAGCTCAGACATCATTTAGAGTCACTCTGGGACAACTATTATCTTGTTCACAGGATGGAAAACAGTAGAGAAATAGTGTCTCGTTTTTCTACTATTCACCGAGAAGCCAGATACACAAAAGAGGCCCTGGGGAGACTGCCATGGCTCTCAACTATCTATTGAGATCTCAGAAGTATTCAGCCTTGATGAGGCATTCTGTAGAGGCACACATGTAGAACTTATGTGTCATCTTTGTGACAACACAGAGATTACAAAAGGAAGCAGATGAATTTCATATTAAGTTCATGTAGCTATGAGCATGTACTGTTAGTGGCCAAAACTTAAGTCCTCTCTCCAACAGCTCGGACTGGCCTCCCCTCGGCACTGTGGGGTCTGTGTTCTGCAGGCGTAGGGCACCTTCTCAGGTCAGGCCTCCCTGGACTGCCACTTGGTGGCAGCAGCAGCAGGTTTGAGTCCGTGTGAGGGGGTTGTGGGCTAGAACCCTGGCCACCCGGGTGGAAGCCATGGAGGAAGAACCTTGCTGGGAGAAGGAAGGCAGTGCCTCCTGACACTGCCACGGTGCTGGCAAGAATGGCCACCAGGAACTTCCTCAGATGCCATTCCCAGCCACTGAGCCCATCAGCTCTACAGAGGAAGTCCCACCGAGTGAAGCTTTTGTCTCACAGTTAGCTCTCACGCAGAGTAAACCACCTCCGCAGAGCAGCTCTGCACCTGCTGATCTACGTGGTTAACCTGAATATTGTCCAGCCAGGGCTCACTGCTTTCACTGGCTTTCAGAAGTCCCAAAAATGAGCTTCTTGTTGGCTCTTTTTCACCAAGATTCTCTTCCCCATCATGGACTGTTCTCTGGTGGAATTTCTCTGCTCAGCAAGTGACTGTAGCTTGATGAAACAGGGATTTTGTAGAATCTTGACCTCCAGAGAATTAGGAGAATTGGTGCTTTCGCTGGGAGACACTGAAACAGAGCACAACTAGGGCCAGAGGATGGAGCTACTGTGGTCCCATCCCTGGGCTAAACCACATCCTCGGGGCTGATCTCACACGAACTCCAGCAGCAGCACCAGAAGCTGAAACACAAAGCTAAAACACAATGCTCCTGCTTTCCTGCTAAACCATTGTCTAACCTCAGGCAAACGCCACAGAGCATTAAGGCAAGACATGGAAACACAAGGCCACCATCCTCTCTCCTTCCAATCCCTCCCCCTACCTACCTAAGGCGGGGGGGCGCCCCCCGCCTTTCTCCTCCCACCATGGCCCCTTGGAAAATGCAACTCACCAGTGGCCTGTCCTGCAGTAGAGACACCAGGAAGATCATCCCACAGGGAGCAAAGAGTGGCTGCTTATCTTCCCCATTGGTGATAACTAGGAATGTGAGCAGAGGGGCCTGATTGGGAACAGCTTGGGAGGGGAGGAGTCTCAAATGGAGTCCAGGTGTGTGGGATTTGGAGTAAAATGGGCTGGAAAAGGGTTGGTGTGGGGCAGAGGTAAGAGATGGGGAAAAAAAGAGGGGTATGTGGAATCTGCCTAGAGGCAAACGGGGGGGAAAAATGGAAGGACCTAATAGTTCACCATGAGGGTGGTGAGACACAGGAACAGGATGCTCAGAGAGGTGGTGGAAGCCCCATCCCTGGAGACATTCAAGGCCAAGCTTGCAGAATCTCTGAGCAATCTGATCTAGTGCAGGAATTCCCTGCCCACAGCAGAGGAGTTGGAACTAGATGATTTTTAAGGTCCCTTCCAACCCAAACCATTCTGTGATTCTATGTACAAGAAAAAATTATGTATGTCAGATATTTCTGTGTTATTTGGAAACATTCCAACATGCCTGTCCATATAACCAGAATGACCCTAGCATTTCCAGATGCTGAATGCCTGCAGGTATTTAACATTATACTTTGGAAGCCCTATTTACATATGTTGACTGAGCCTTTCTATGGTCAAAGATATTTGGTTGTCACAGACAGCCTCCCAGAGGCTTGCACTGATTCTTTGCAGGTATATCAGATTAGTATTCTGTGTTGCCAGTAAGTCAATGTATCTGTCTGTTCCTTCACTACATTAGCGAAGCTGAAGATACATATATTTTTAAATTTCTTGGAAAAATTAATTTGAAAAGTGTACTTACTAAGTTATATTCTAGTATTAAAAATGAAAGCTATAATTTCAGCTGTATAGTGAGTTTCACAGATTCTCTTCTTCCAAGGAAGCTTTTGATGGCATCAATTTCAATGGAACTACTGGGACCAGAAGTTTCAAAATATTAGCAGGAACTTGTCATGTATAGCAAAGTTAACTATGTCTCATGGCTTTGATTGCAAGAATAGAAAATCCTTGCCAAATACTGAGAAAATATAGATGAAGAAAAAAAGCAAAGATGACTAAATTAAAATGAAGTCATTCTTCAGGACAAACATAATCTTTCATACTCATTACATTTGGTTTGAGTCTCTTACTTTTTACAGAGCTTGTTTCTTCATAAAGAAGGCAAGATTCATTGAAATTTGTAGTGATCAGGAGTAGAATACTCCTGATAAATTGACCCAATTTTTAAGGCATCAGAAAATAAAAGCTGGGAAAATTGCAACCCTTTCCAACAGTACTCAAGTGAAAAAATGGGGAAACATTTAGTTAAGAAGAGGCTTTGAGCTGAAAAATCTGTAGCAATAGCTTTTGCTCTGGATCCTTACTCCAAATTTCTATGAGATTTGTATATCACTGTGCAGTCAGGGTTCCTTCTTTCAGTTACAATAGGAGCTTTTGTTTTAAGGAATTAAGGTAACCATAGCATACAAACACAAGTACTTTAGAAGAATTTGCTATTGAGTGTCCATTGCACACTGCAGCAGAACATAACAAGTTGTAAGCATTATAGTACCTCACATCTGTGATTAAAATAGTCCCTCCAGATCAAACAATTCATAAGCCATGAACACTCCTTTTTAACATGGAAGGATCTTGATAGGGTGGGGGGTTTTTTCTCTTTTCTTCCCACTGTTGGTACCTACTCACCTGCTCTTCAACTATTCTTATATCTTCATTTATTCTTGTATTCTTCATGTCACCACATGAGCAGCCTGATCAGAATATATATATTCAAGGAGAGGTAAAGTTCTATTTTCAGATTCCTGGTTTTACATCAAAGCTATTCATATTAGCTATAATTTAATTTCAGAAAGCTAATAAAATCCTTTAAAATCTGATATGTCATCAAATATTCCCCACAGCTGGAACTATCAGCAGAAGAAGCCTTCTTTGATTTTATGGTGCACACAGGTGAGTGACGAGAAAATCTGTACACTAGTCTGTGCTAATGGATAGGCCTGTGTTCCTCTAAGTACACTTTTGGCAAGAATTTGGCATTTTTGTAGCTTTTTGGTAGTATTGATAGCTAGGATACACTTTCAAACTGGACAGAGCTGGATGGACAACTTCATCACACCATACTGATGCTTTACAGAGCAATTGATATCACAATCAGTCAAAACCAGAATGGAGACAGGAAAGCAAAAATAATCACTTCAAATTAAACAGAATTCTTTTCTACATTACTTTTGAGATCACTTTTTCAAAAAAGAAAAGAGGAAAAGGAGGTAACCAACTTCACATTATTTCATTCAATGATTAGACCTTATTTATAATAGCTAAGCTTTGGCCCATCCATTTCCCATTTTACTTCAGGAATTTTTAACCAGTCTCCCATTTTGCTATGGTTCTTAGATGACATCAATAGACCTCTGAAGTACTGCTGTTGTCTCAGCTCCTTTCTGAACCTCTTGCCAACATTTTTCATCTTTATTGTTTATATCCCTTCAATATTTTCCTCAGTTGAACTCACAGTTCAGAAAATCAGTAAGCAGTATTACTACTATGTGCCTATTTTAGAAACATAAGAAAATGCTGATGCAGTGAACTAACTGATAGAAGAGCAAACCATATCATGTTCCTGTACCTGCAGTACTGTGTTAAAAATGTAAATGGCTGGTGTGTGGGGGTTACAATTGAGCACATGCATCTCAACAATAAATTAATTTTTCATGTCAGTGAGAGAAAGCGCTAATTGTGTCACTACCTGGTAATATTAACCACAACACAGAAACTGTGAAGTGTGTATGAGCCCTGATTGAGTTGCTACTCTCTGATACTGGCAAGGCCTTCAGTATTTGTGAAATTGTACTGCCATTTTAAATAGAATTATTTGGATGTATTCTACAGTATACCCTCAAGTGAAAAAAGAGGAATCTTATCTAAACCACTTCAAGTATTTGCAAGTTCTCCAAAGACAAAAATCAAAAATACTACAGTATATGGTCCAAAATAAGGTTCTTCTTGGAACTCTGTAGTTATCTGTGAGGGATTTTCTTATTATTGTAGACAATACATCTACTAATATAGATAATATTAGTAGATAATAAATCTTATTATAGTAGATAATGCATTTATTACTTATAGTAAGTGGTTAGTTTTGTGAGTCCAACATAAAAAGTTGAAGTGGATGAACATAACAAGAGGTTTTAGCTTTACAAAGATTGAATAAAGCCTAGAATAAAATAATCCAAAATTATTAACTGCTGCAGTTCATATATTCAGTTCAGCTGGCTAAAGGTAAGTAGGTCATGTCCCATGTCTTGCCAAAAGGGTGTGTGTTTAAGTGATAGAAGTGCAGCTGCTTCCTTCAAGGCAAATCTGCTTGAAACCAGCACTCCATGTTGTAGAATATTGTAAAATTAATAAATTACACTATTTCCTTTATAGCTTCTTCTCCTTTGACAACAAATCTACTTGTAGAACTGTGTTAATTCCTGTATAAAAGAGCATTAGCTCAATGGCCATTTACCAGTGAAAAATTCCATTCCCTAATTAAGCCCAGGTAGAGTCAAAGTTCACAAAGCAGACCAATTCAGTGATGATGCACTCACTTGTAGAAGCACCACCCTAAAAGGAAGGCAGACTGTTAGCTAACAAGCTTCAGAGTTTGCAATCAATTTGCACAATAGACTTAATAGTGATCTTGTGAATTACTGTAGGGACATAGTAAACATGAAGTGTTCCCCAAGAAGCAATAAAATGTAAAGAAAACCATCCTTTTCCAGAATCCTTCTGCAGCTTTTTAAAAGTTACTCTCGTGTTGCTTTATGGGCAATAAAATCTTTAACACTCCATTCTTTCACAGATTGCTCTTTAGGTTTAAGTATGAGATCATAACAATGAAATATTTAACAACAAACTGTTTGTTAATGGATCAGCTCTGTGGTAGTCTTGAAGCTTGGAGCATATCTAATGAGAGAACCCACTTGTGTGAAACTGTAAGACTGGTAAAGAGAGAGAAGGATCTTCAAAGGATTTTATACTGTTTTGATACAAGGATAGTGTATATATGAATTATTAATATATGCATGGTGAATTTCTTTTAAATGGGAAATGTTTGGAGTTTTTTAAGTTATAGGCTTTTTAGAATACTATATAGGCTTAGAGACTAAGAAAAAACTAGGCTAGATTGGTATTTTACTAACAGAGTTGTTCTGGTAGTGTCGGTACCTTTCTGGACAACCTAACATTGCCAATCACTGCATTATATCACGTTCATATTTGCATGACTGTTTTGTTCTGGGAAACCTCTGTTCTGCCAAAGGTTGAAGTTTACCCCTGCTAGAATCTTTTGAGAGAAACAAATGTTTTGGGCTATTCTGTCTTTACACTTATTTTTATTCCCATATTTGCAGAGGAGTAATTCTCAAATTCCCAACTTCTGTAGGGGAACATGCTAATTCTGTTTGCAATGCCTATGATATTAACAACAGAAAATTATGAAGAATAAAAAAAGACATGCCAAAAACTTTTGTACTGTGACTGTACAATTTTCAGCTGCTAATAGCTTAAGATACACAGGAAGATTCAAGGTTAGCATTTTTTAATTTGATTACAGAAAAGATATTTCAAAAATATTTGTATGTAGCAATCCCCCAACATTTATTTCCTGCAATGTGGTTTTCCATCTACATGATTCAACTTGTGACACAGGCTAATTTTAGCAGTTTACTCTGCAGAAAAGTATTTTAAAAAATAAAATACCTTGAACTAAAAAATATAGAAGAACTGGGTTTTTTTTCTTTACTCACTAGAAAGATAGTTCTCTTATTCATGCAGTAGTTTCCTCAGGCATTGGAAATACCTGAGCTACAACAATACATGCATTATCCAAAACATACTGTAGATAATGTTAATATCACTTCCACTATCTACATGGTAAAGATCAGATCACACTATGGTGAACTACACTTAGAATGAAGATGTTCTTCCATTACTTGACTGGGCAGTGCAGTAGATGCTCCCAAGTCATACCTGCTACTAGACAGAAATTATGTCTCATCTTGTTATAGTTTTTAGCTTCTTGTTTTCCTAAATAAAACATGATCCTTTGGACTACATGGCTTATATATAATGGTAATAGATACTGGATTGAAGTACTATTAGTAAGCATTCAGAAAAAAACAATTAAATGATGCCTGGTGCATGCTGTGAAGCAATATTACTTTGGAGGAAATGCACAGAGGATTTTTTTCCCATCCCTGTTATTTATTTTCCCAAGGACACCGACAATTGCTACTGTGAAATAGCTAAAATAATTTCCTCTATTTGCTAGTAATGTGAGAAGAAACACTTCTTTACATTCTAAAAAACAGTTTGCTGGAAGTGCACAGTGCTACCACATATAGACCTTATCCAGAGACTCTTAAACCTATTGGTAATGCATACACAATCCTCCTGAATTTCTGTGGGTCCAGAGATGTCTGAATGGAACAGAATTTCCCAAGTTTTGTGCTGGTGTCTAAAATCAAATTCATTGTGTATTTTAAAATTTTACCTGTTATTGACAATTTGAGGAACTTGCATGTATGTTATTATATGATTTGAATAATTTCAGCAGTATTTCTATGTAAATAAAATTAAAAGAGACAGACCAGAATTCCTCAAGCATGTCTTTGACACATGTGAAATAAGAAGCATGCATCTGTATAAAACTTCATCATTTTAAAGAGTTGAGCTTTTGTGCCACCCTTTCTTTCCTATTAATCATCTTTTCAAATTTCAAACCTGCAGAAGACAGATTATTTTCTACAAAAAACCTATTGTGTGTTGATAAAAACTACAAAGTTCTGTTGTGGCAGATCAGTGCTGATTGCTAGAAAAACAGGACAGATTTCAGTGAAAATTAATTTATGCTCTATTTCTCTGGGGAGATATGTATGCACTCGGTGCATCTGCATTAGCATTTTAGTTCAGCTCTAACTAAGCTTTTGAAGAAAATCATCTGACCCACCCTCCAAAAGTGCTTTGATTCATATTTCCTAGTAGTCTCTGAGATGCAGACTGGAGTCTTTTGGATAAAACTAAAATGGAAAATTAATTCCAGGGAGTCCATATAATGCTTTCTAAATACTGAAAGACATTCCTAGGCACTGAATCCATGGTAAGTATTGAGACCACCTGAAGTAATAATCCTAAAAGCTTATGGTATGAATGTCGGCTCCCCAGTGCCATCTGTTTCTCTGCAGATACAGTCCTGTTGATGTGCACTACTTGCTAATGTAGACATCACTATAATTCCATTCTATTTCAGCTCATTTGCCTCTGTGATCTGAGCAGTTTACTTTACACATGTTCCAGGTGTTTCTGTTCCCTTATGTTTTAGAGCTGTTACTTGACGGTTCTACAAAAAACTCCCATGAACTCCTTTATTGGTCACTTTGATACTTCACGTCATAATAAACAAAAATAATGCTTCAAACGTATATGAAATTTCCATAAATTTTCTAGACAACAAAAATATAGGTAGAGCTCTTTGTTTTCACTTATTTTTTTATTCTTATTGCATTGTTACATACTTGCCTCCTAAGACACTTCCACAATCTTCCTTCTTGTTCTTTCATGTATCACACTGATCTCTAGCATTCCAGCTTATAAAATTTACTTCCTTATTCTTATTTTACTTTTGTGGTGGCTCTTCCTACTTTGAAGAGTGTAGAGCCTCTGTGTACACTTGCTTGTGGACTGCAGTCTTCTAAGTTTTCTTTCATTGTTTTTTTTTAACCCAATATAATTTTCTGCTAGATACAATGTTTGCTACTCACGTCAGTTGTATAATAGCAAATAATATACTCTCTGACAATGGAAATCACTTTATAAAAAGTGATATTTCTTTTTCTGTTCACAGTTACAAACAGCAACACATTTATTTCAAACTGTGAGTTTTAGTAGACAATACTAATGTTGAAGTCATCATAGAAATTTTTAGAATTAACAAACACTTCAGACTAACTTTTAGTGTTATATATCCTCCAAAAGTTGCTTGGTAAATATACCTTTAATGAATTTAAGTATCCAATTGAGTGTTTCATAACCGAAGTCAGAAATAAACTTCCATTTTTCCACAAGATTAAAAGTGGGAAAGTGTAACTATGAAGTGGGATTTTTTTCATAACAGGTGAGAAATAGCTAGTTAAAATGAAAAATTTTTGTCAGACGTAATTGCAGCTCTGATTGTAAGTGAAGGTACAGGGTGCTTTGCACAAGTTAATGGGAAAAGGGAAATCTAATCTGATTTGATCCAAGCTCCTTCCACTTCTGCTCAGGAGAACTTAAAGGTACTTCTTATTATAGCACTAGAGAACATAATTCAATTTTAATGTCTAAGCAAAGTTCTTACAGGTACTTGCTTTCTACAAGACTTCCACTTATATTTCATATAGATTGTGAGACAAAGCCCCCTTAAGGTTTGTGCAGACAACTAACTTAGATCAGCAAGTTCCAATGCTCATAAAAAGTTCAGATGATAGGCATTCAAAATCCCGACTCTACCTGAAATGAGTTTCTATTCCCTTAGAAATGTACTTTTCACTCATTCATGCACGTTTTCAGGATTATCTAGTTTTACTCTTCACAGCCTTTGAATCAGGCTGATGGAATCTATGCATTCAGCTCTCCATTGTTAGCTGTGGAGCATGAATATCTACTGAGGAGTGCAGAGCATAAGCAGATTTTTCTTGGTTACATCCATTTACTGTGGACAGAGAGCAAGTTCATTATAATTCTAACAGGCTATAATTATCAAATCTAACTGCAGAAAACAAGGAACATGCGATGAATCAAAAAAAAATCTGACTTGAAACTGGGCTTGAAATTTGACCATGATTAACTATGGAGAATAAATCACAAAACCCTTGTAAAACCACATTAAATAAGATATCAGTGTATGCTGATGTGGAAATAAAAATGCTACTGTGAAGACATAGAATCATAGAATCATAGAATCATAGAATAGTTTGGGTTGGAAGGGACCTTAAAGATCATCGAGTTCCAAGCCCCCTGCCATAGGCAGGGACACCTCCCACTAGACCAGGCTGCCCAGTGCCCTGTCCAGCCCAGTCTTGAACACCTCCAGAGAGGGGGCATAATTGTGTGTACACCCTCAAACTGGCTCTTCTCACTGGAGAAGATAAAGCATGAGAGCTTACATTTTCTTTGGGAGTAACTATTTCAGCTCAGTCTGTGAACTGTAATAGTTCATACTGGGCTCATGCATTTTGCACAAATAAGATGGGTACTGCAAAGATTTCCAAAGTTCACCATAGAAACAGATCAAATTAGCAGTCTCTATTCCTTTTCCTCCTTCAGGGAGTCCATCAGTCTTTGTATAACAGAAAATGAAAACTTATGAAACTACTGACAGAGCACTGAAAATTCCAGAGATAGTGCAGTAAAAATGAAGTTTCAACTCAGTATGGGAATAATTTTTCATTTTTTAGTACCCATGCACTCACGGTGAAAAATGTTCTTGTTATTTCACTAGAAAGCATTGAATATAAGTAAATAAATATGTATTTCTGGACCATCCCATCTTGTACCATGATAAGTATAGGCTGGTTCTCATTGTTCAATCATTGTGAATATTTTTCTGCTACTCCTTGTGTCATTCATTTACATAAGCCAGAGAGAAAAGTAAGAAGGTTTTTTTATTGAAACCTTCAGATTTTGTATATCCCCTGAGAATTGTTTTAGAGATAACCAGAGCTGTTAACAGAACTTTGTTTGTTTCCTAAGCAAATGATGGCCCCAGTTCTGTAAACTTTGTATGCATTATTTCCTCGTTAGTTTGCAGGAATAGACCCTTCAGACAATTGCAAGCAAAAGCTTTTTCTGTTTAATTAGGAAGCCACAAAAATATGAGGCAGTCCTCCAGGAAAAAAATAATTAAACAAGTCAAGGGAACTGTTTAACTGGAGCTATTATAGGGCTGCTGAATATGAGGAAAGTCACAAATTCAGTACAGCAGATATTCCTTTGTTGCCATAAATACATTTTTTAAAACATTTACCCTGTAGCAATGCAGGTTTTTATCCCCGATTTAAAAGAAAAAAAAAGATTCTAGTTCTCTATGGAAAACTTTGAAAAGCTTTGTATTTTAAAACAGTTCTGCTTACATATCATATTTGATGCAAAATTATTTTAATAGGGCATTGCAGGAAGGTACATGAATAACAGATCTTCCATTTTTCTCTTTCTGTACCTAGATAAGCATCTTAACTCTACAGTCAGCAACAGGGACTGTCATCTCATACTTCTATGAACTATGCATGGGGCATATCTGGTAAATTCACTTGAGGTTGCATCAAGATTTCATAGAAAAATTTATATTACACATTGAGGCAAAGCTTTTCTCACTTTCCCTTGTCCTATTAGTTGGACTAACAGAAAGGGAATGAAGTACTTTTTCCTTCAACAAATGGTGGTAAGGACTTTTCTCTCCACCAGAGCAACAGCGTGGAAAAACTGCTCCTTCAAAAACAAAAAAAGGCATCCTTCTCCTCTTACTGCTTAGTTATTTATTCTTCCTACTTTATTTCCATCCTGTGCTAGGCTCTGACAGTATCAACACCACCTCCTCTAAACCACCCCACCACTGGGCAGGCATGAGACAGCTGCTTCTGTTACTCCTGGTCAAGTCGTGGCTTCAGAGGGCTAACTGGGGATGGGTGCCCTATCCCTGAAAGTGGTCAAAATCAAGCTAGACAGGGCTCTGAGCAACTTGGTCTAGTGGGAGGTGTCCATGCCCATGGCAGGGGTGTTGGAACTAGATGATCTTTGAAGTCACTTCCAACCCAAACTTTTCCTTGGTTCAAGGATTTTATGATTTTTCAAATACCTTTAACGCAGTCAAATCAAAGCTAATTTCCACTATGATTAGACCACCCATTTAAACATCAGAGTATTTTCATGCTAAATTTCACATTTCAGTATTTTACAGTTCTGGAGCTGGTCAAGGAAAGGTCAGTTGGAATAGTTCTGCTGTAAAAGGGAAAAAGCACTCTTAATGGTCTTGTGTTCCAGAGTCTCTGACCAGCAGAGCACTGTGACTTTACACCATATTCACCAGTATTTCACCATAGCAGTTATTTCTTAGTTACTTCGCTGTACTATTTCTCAGGAGAGGGAAAATCTGAGAAATAGTGTTACAGAAAAATGTCTTGCCACAGAGGAGGCTGGCAGCCCTCCTAAATTTTGCCCATCTTATTGCATGCACATTATTGTGAACAACTGCACAAAGCTAGTTTTTTATTTACCCTAGTTATTGCTCAGCAGTACTCACCTGTCTCAAATTTATTGTAAGTGCTTACTGTAGATATGTTATTACAATATTGTCACAGAAATAAACCCGCACATGATAAAACCGAGAAATAAATCAGCGCTGTTACAATGCATGTATAGGTGGAACAAATCCAGATTATCTAACAATGTTTAATAATGTGAAGGGAGAGGGGAGATAAATTCGTTATTAAAAATATGAGGAAAAAGGAAAATTTATACTACATCATATTATTTTCTAAGTAAAACCTTGCTAGAACATTTATGCTCTTTGTGATATACATGCATATGTAGGATAAAAATTTCTATCTGCATTGGGAGCATCATTGTTACCATGAAGACGTTTAATTAGCAGACCAACAAGCATATATTTATGTTAATGTGTCTTCCAGATCCACACAGCTATCTGTTTTTCATTAAGGTTCAGGCTTCAGGAGATAGAATACGCAAGCCAGGCCCACTTTCCTCTGGACCTAATGTGCAAAGAGGGAAGAAAAATGCCTGTCAAGTGTACTGGATACATATAAAATAGAGTATTTCACACTGATAGGGCATAAAGTATCTTTCTGCTCCATCTTTTTAGAGCACCTTGTACGGTGGATTTTGTTACAGCAGGATCCTAGCTTCCATTCCTGTAAGACTAAGTACTCACAGCCATCAAAATGGCTTACAATCACTCTGCACCTTTATAATGATAGAGGTTATAGAGTACTTTGTAGATTTTATGTGGCATCAGGCAGGGCTTACAACTGTTTTGATCAGAAAGATTTTCTCATAAACTAAGAAATACTGTGGTAGGTTAGAAATTCCAGTCATTATTTATAACTAGCATCAGCAGTTCTAAAATATTCATATATATGTGTGTCTGTGAGTGTGTTTGTGCACTGGTATAGATATATATATATAGAACCATAGAATCATATACATATTCCATAGAGACATACTCAAGAACATCTGGTAAGTAAGGACAGTAAGCTCAGCAGGAGAGGAACAAACACTCATCCCAATTCTGTCAAAATAATATACCTGCCACCACTCTCTTTTTTTAAAGTATTTTACAAAGCAGTTCTTTAGGACTTTGAAGCATCTGCAAAAGCTCAGTTGACATTTTGATTTCTAAGACACTTACCTCACTCCAGACTGGGGATAAACCATAATATAATTTCTTAAATTAGGTTGACATATGACACTCCATTGTTTCTGGTTTCTACTGCCACAAAAAGATGTCAACTAGTTTGTGGCTTTAGCACATAGATATTTAAATTTAATGCATTTTCTGACCTGCACCATGTGCAAGTTTTGTGATCTTCTCTGATCCTGTAAGAGCCTGCCTGAAAAACTGTGAGACTCACATGGGGACAGCTTGTGCAAGCACCTCAAAGCGGGGGACATTGGCCTAAATAAGATTGCCAATATATTGTGTTTGTTCTGTGCAGAGGAAGGTTCACAAGGGCTTTACGTCCACTATCAGCCTACTTGTTCAATTTTCTGATAGGGTCTTGGGTTTTGGAGAGCACATTTGAGCCATGAATGCATTCAGAGAAGAAGTAATAATGATATGTCAGCAAATAACCTAGTTAATAAATCAGAGATTAAGAAGGGAATATGCCCTGCATTTAGATGAACCTTTACCATTCATCTACATTTTCTGAATTAGTAATCCACATTTTCTGAATTGGGATAAACAGTTCTGTAAGCACAAAAGTGAAACTTCATTTCTTAGGTCTGCCTCACTTTTTGTTGCATAGGGTGTCCAAGTCATCTGTTCCTGGAGCTTTTCTCAAGCAATCATTGTAGAAGCTTCTTATGCTAATTCTCTGTGTCTAATAAGATTAGCCTTCCTTTCATTCAGAAACAGGTGTGTACTGAATTTTTATTTTATCACCTACTTTGATGAAAGTAATGGCTTTTTAATTTCTTCCAAAACCTCTTTTTTTGCTGATTAATTTTCTTAAAACCATTGACTGGGTTTCAAACGTGGGATAAACAGAAAAACAGACATGGCCTTACAGGTATCATAAAGGAAATTGAGCTTAAAATTAATAGAAAATCACTGTGAGGTAAAAATAAATTATTGTGACCAGGATTTTCAATTGGAACTAATGGCAGTGATGATCAGATAGGAGGCACTCATGTAGGTGGGGGTAGACAATAAGGTTGAAGCCATTTAAAAGTCCCAGCTATGTTAACGATCAGCAAAACAGAGTTACCTACTTGCCTCCCACAGTGTTACCACTGACATCTGCTCTCAGCAGCTTAACATATTAAAGTGGCATTTTGTGGGGAGCTGCTTTCCAGAAGGAGTGGTAAAAGCTGAGAGAAACAAAGCAAGATGTTTTCCATTGCCAAAACACAGAACAGAATTTAATGCAATTAATAAGTAATATAATCTTGTGTCTACAACTCAGGAGGAGTTCTTCCTCCTACTCTTTGGCTGGACTGCCTATTTGTATTATGAAGTGTTCAGGAAGAGACTGCAGTTCTGCATCCATTGCACAAGGCACTGAGATACAAGATTTTACCTTGAGTTAAATGCTGACAAAAGACAAATATGTTAATTGCTTGTGTATTAAAGTTCTTCTTTTCTAGAATTCCATGGAGAGCTGTGGACCAGTGTACTGGGCTTTCAATACAAAGTGCTGCCATCCTCTGATAGCAGCCATGATTCCAGAACTACTGCACCTTCCTATCTCCTGCCATGTCATTGTCTGACATTTCGTATGGAATTATTTCACCATAACCAGCTATTTAAATGCACTCATGCTTATCATTTTTACTTGCAATTGAAACCCTCATCAGACATGTATTTAGGATAGCTGTGTCCCCTTGACACCCCTGCCACAGCCATAAGTGTTGTGCCTAGGGTTTCTGGAGGGGAAGGGCATGATCATTTGCTGTTCTTGAGGACAGTACTGGCACCATAAGGCCTCAAGATCTTTGTATCATTCTCAAGCATGAGATCCTTCTGATCATTAGTCACTGAGAATGCATTTGTACCATCAACTGTAGGAATCTGAACAGTACATTTAAAATTTTTGTGTTACTAGTTTGCTACCAGTTACTAGTTACTAGTTTGCTACTAGTTTCTTTCATAGTTGGCATTCTCAGTGATTATCTGCAAGCAGGAAAGTAAGCACAACTATTATAAATCTCAGTCTCTATAGAAGGCTAGGAGGAAGTAACGCAAATACATCTAGAGGAAAAAGACAAAAATCTGATACAAGTCCCAAGTTTTGGGTGTTTTTTCACAAGTTTTCTTTTAAAACACAAAGGAGAAAAGGGAGTTAGATATCAATGTGATTAAGGTTTTTATTTTAAATGTGTAATTATTTGTCATTTCCATTTCTTGTCTGTTTGATGAATTTGATTCATCTGATTCTAAGCATAGAGACAGAAATTAAAAATACAGAATTTATTTGGTGAAGTCATCTTTGGAAGCCACAATAAGTGTGATTTTCCTAGTATTCATTTTAATTTTTTTTACCCTAGTCCACAGGCATAAAACTTTCACAGAACAAGGTCAGCAACTCAATGTGAAAATTAGGCTCTTCCACTGCCTTTAGTTCCTTGGTCCTCAGTAGGCAGTATATGAATAAGCTACGAGAAGAAAAAGTTCAGACCTTGAAAATTATAGTAATTTCACAATGCAAATATTAACAGGAACTCAGGGATAATGAACAGTTCAATATAAATAACTGAATAAAATAATTTATTAAGTGCAATTTTTACCCTCTTCCCTAAAGAAAGGGATGGGAAAACTACAGTGTATCTACTCCTTTTTCTATTGACTTCTACTGCTTAGTCATCACATATGTCATAGAATGTCTATAAAGATTTGGAGAGCACAGAAATCACACCATGCATGATTCCTGGCATGTATAAATGATACATTTGCCACTGGGGCTACAGCTTATCTCCATAATTCTCATAAATTTTGGGAGGAAAGAGCAGAAGAGCATCCTATCTGATGTAAATTGGAAAAGACCTATTAATGTCAGTGGTGCTGAGATGATTTACACCACCTGAGGAAGCAACCTTGCTTGGCCATTGACTAAATGCCACCACTAGTGAACAGAATGAGTCAAATAGACTGCAGCTAAAACTCACCACAATTCATTGCATTCCTTAAGAAGTCATGTTTCTAGGTATATAGTCCCATTACAGATAAATCTAGAGATGGATTTATCTAGGAAAGCCAACAAGCTTCAGATATACAGGTATAGACAGCTATAGATACAGAGAAAAATTCTTAATTCTAATCTTAGTTACACTTCTGGAAATCCAGGTAGAGTCTGCTGACATTTATGAAGCTTATTTTAGCCACAGTACCAGAAAATGGAGAGAAACTTTAGAAAGTAAGGGTAAAGAAAAAGGGGTTTTTCTGTTTTTTTCTGGGAAGACTTGTTATTTCAATGTTTCCCATGCTCAGGCCTTAAACAGTGCATATTTATCCACAATGCTGAAGCAGCACTGCTTTTCCAGTGAGAATAGTGACATGCAAGATTTCCAGCCAGAGGAATAGTCTACTGTTCTCTTCTCTTTCAAAGTGTGGGGAAGCTAAGAGTGCACTTGGTTGATTTCAGCTCACTATATCAGATATGCAGCTGATGGCTTATAAAAGAAAATATCCCTGGCTTTTCTTTGGCTCAATTCCACATCTCCAAATACTCACAGTTATCTTTCTGATTTCCTTCCCCCCTTAATCTCCCTGCAGGCTACAGCCATCTCTTAAGAAAAATAGAATAAATTTTACAGAGGATTCCTCATAATAGTGGCTGGTACCAAAACAATGTGTTTTTTTCTCCTTTTCTTATCATATTGTTTCAGCATAACATTACAAAATGAACTTCACATATTTATGCAACCACAATAATCTCACTTGAAGATTTTAGGGGATTTGTGTGTTTATTTTTTCTGGGTAAACTTGTTTTTTTTCTGTATGACTGCTGTTCCTTTCAAAGCATTTAGTCAGTTCTGGCTCCATATAACATATAGTTTATATCACTCTACGCCATGATATGCTCACCACTAAAAGTTTTCAAAGCCATGGTTTCATACCTTGTATTTTCTTGATCATAATTCTTCATGGGGTTTACTTTTCAATTCAGGGACATATTAGAACTAACCCCATACCCCAAGCAAACCTTTCACCTAGTAAGCTATCAAAACAACTACATTATGTTTGAAATCTAAGTTACTCATACTTCCTATGCATCTGCCTCTGCTTCATATCGCATTTCTACTTGATTAAGCAAACCTTTGGTTATATACTGGAGTGCACTGAAGTACAGCAGCATTGAAAGCTACCTAAGAAAATACTGTCTGATGTGGCCCTATGCTCCTACAATGAAAATTTTATTTGCAGTCTATGTATGGACTTCCTTTTCCTTCATGATCCCAGTTCTGGTTCATGTTTTGTTTGGGTCAAAGACAGGAGTCTCTCTTTTTAGGTGACAGCAGAGCCAATGGTCCAGTGGACACAGGTCCCTTTAACTTCTTGAACTCTTCTGTTTCTTGTCAATTGAAACGGTTTTCCACAGGAACCTGTTCACCCTAAGTCCACCCATGGTGGACTTCTCACCTTGAATGACACTAATAGCTCCTCGAGACTTGAAAAATATGGTTATATGGAAAAGCTGAAGGACTGATGGACCTTCCAGTAACCAAAAAATTGCTGAATTTTCACAATTTCCCTCCCTCTTTTGCCAGGAGTGGCACTTCAGAGTTTGAAGATGAACTGAACATTGTTTGTTTGATATCTATCATCATCATCCTAAAGATTTAACCTGTTGTCCCCAAATCATGCATTGTTTTCCATATTTGCAACCAAACATTTAGCCTTTTCTTCCATCTCATCAACTGGGAATTTTTCTCAGGTGCCAGGTATTTTTTATCAGGTGTCGATCAGACAGACTTTAGAAACAGCTTGTGATGTTTTCATGGCTTTGTCTACAAATTTTGCAGTGGACATTTTAGATAGGACACAATGATCTTAAAACTCTTTTCCAACCTAAATATGATACTAGAAGAGACTTTCTCATAGTAATTACATGGTATATCCTGTTATGTAAAACATTTACACACTATACACTCTGTAGAAATATATCTGTATAACTTTACATAAATATAACCAAATATTTAAGTGTAATTCTTGAAACAGACACAGAATCACAAAAAGCTGTGATGAAACAGCTGGATCTTTATAATAACAGCTTTTACCCATTAAGAGGCTGAAAATGTAAACTATTAGAAAACTCCCCACCTACATGTCAATAAATCTCTTATCAAATATAGGTGGATGTGGTAAGAAATAAATCACAGTGGAGAAGAGTAAGAATAGTAATAAGAGAGAAAAAGACAATACCAGCTATGATGTCATGTATTCAGGCAAGTTATGCCAAGGACAGTTCCAAAGTATTTAATTAGTGAGGTCCATAAAAGATGTCTGAATAAATTTGTTCTTGATTTGCTATATGCCTAATTTTAGTTTATCCAAAAACAATCACAGAATGATAGAGGCTGGAAGGGACTTCTGGAGACCAAACAGTCCAATCTAATGGAATGTTTTTGTTAAATTAATAATATTTCATATTGAAAAACAAATGTGGTTAGCTGATTGGAAATGTTAAGCATCGGATAAAGAGGAACAATTTCTCTTTGTATGTAAAAAATTGTTCCAGTGTTGTCCAGTTTATTCAATGCCAGCCAGGTTTAAATATATTCAGCCATGTGCATCTAATAAATAAAAGTCATAAGAGAAAGTTGGTGAGCTTGCAAAGTAGCAGAATTTCCTTTCTGTAAATGCAAACTTTGAAGGGAAAATTAGGAGTATATTTTGTATCTCAAGCAAATGGCATGGAGACAGAATGCAATATAGTAGAAAATGTATTGTTATCCAAGGCTGCAAAAATCTTTCCTCCACAGTCAGTCATTAAACAGAGATTCTGTCTGTATAAACTCCACTTTCTTGCCAGCAGATCAAAGGCAACTTGGTGAACACAGAATTGCCTACCTACTTTATCTTCATACAAATGAGCTGAAGTGCCCTTGGCAAAGAATGCAAAGTCATGCCAACAGAATACAGATTTAATACTGCTGTAACCAGGTATTTTATTAAAGCTGCAGTGAAGTGTCTGAATAGACAGAAAATTCTGATGATCTACATTTCAAACAAATATTGCCTATCATTTGTCCAGTAAATTACTTTGTCATTGGGATGAGGAGAGATGCAGCAGATCACACAGAAAAATAGTATATCATAAGAAAGACACTATTTGTAAGGAAATATAAGTTATATCTCATTAAAATTTTATTTCTAAAATATTCTTAGTTGAACAGTCTTTTTTGCCTCTTTCTTATACAAAGTAGTAAGGCCTAAAGAACTGCTAATATGTATGTGTGTGACAAAACTCATTCCTATTTTAAGTCCTTTCCAGTCAAGAAATTCATGATTTAAAATCGTATCATGGGAAAACGCAAATACCTATTTTCTGAGGGTTCTCTTTATGTTAAATTTAAGCGACTCCTTTTACCACATTAGACACATATAGTCAAGGTAATTTTCTTAAAATGTTAAAAAGATAAATCATAATAATGATGGATTGTAAGGAATAGATTGAGGAAATGTAAAGCAAGAATCATCATACCATTGCTTAACATTGCTCTTGAAGGATTTTGTTTTGAATTTGATTGCATTTTTCCAGTAACAATACATTTTATTTAGTTTTTTAAATTATAACTATCAAACAGCTTTATAAAAATAGGTATTTGACAACTATTAAAGGAAAAAATCTGAATTTATCATGAAAGAAGAAGTAAAACTGATGGAAACTTCCTATTTATCCCTGTTAATAAGTAATTAATTCCAAAGTCACAGCAAAAAAATTTTATCACTTTAGGGAAATGGAAGAAGTAATCAAAATGGCAAATTTCTCAGTTTGTGCTTTTCAGCTTCTTCCTGAACCAATGACTTTTTTTCTACCTTGATGAGGTGGAGTGCGCAACTTTAACCTACCATTTCAAATATTTCTCTGAATGCCTTGTAAGGATTGTCTTTGTGGATTTTTAAGCAAGAATTCTTGCGTGCAACTTTCAGTTTATCTACCAAAACCAAATGCAAGCAAACACACAAAAAAGGGCTGTTACTGTAAAGGCCTAATATGTGACTCAAACACAGGACAGATATTATATATGTGGATAAATCTGGAGAGAAAAATGCCTTAAAGCTTTCTTGTTTCAAATAGCTTCCCTTCTCTGTCCCACAGAACCTACTCCTTTTCTTTCAAATGCTTCCATCTCTCATTGCTGACACAACCTTACATTCTCAGTTTTCTGAGAACCTATCATGAGGACAAGACTTTTGCAGTCTTAGAAGCTACTAGAGGTGCAGGTGAGAAAATGTAGCAATTTATATAAGATCTAAAATGTTAATCTCTGCAGTCACATGATTATTAGTCCTAGTATTCTCACTTGAACTCTTATACACAGTAATTGATTCCTGTGCTACTGTATAAATAACACTAAACAGATAGTGTAAGACAAACACCTTTGCTTTTCCTTTGGTGACAACTGTGCAAATCATTAACAGTGCCTAGACCACTCTATTGCTCCGAAGCATTTGAACAAGAAAAGTAATGGTATGGTATAAAAATAGTCTTTAATTATCTCTAAAATGGATTTGCTGCCCCATAAACCATGATGGCCTTTCACACTGACCAATTACCCTGGATAACTACTGTGAGTACATATTTTCAAAAGTCAGGGCACAAAAGCTATTATAGGAAGATACAAAGAGCAGGTACAAGGTAACCTTGTGATAGCTGGGAGTAGAAATAGGTGAGAAATGAGAAGAAAACAAATCTGAAAAAGCTCTCAGCTGATTTATTTTAGTAACTTTTGTGTTTACTGAACAGTAAATGCTTTCTGTGGGCATGTGGGAAGTTCAAAAGGACTCATTTTTTTGTGCAAGTGCTGCACACGCTTTCTCCCTGCTTTTCAGAAAGATAAGAAAGCAAAAGATTTTAAAATGCTAAATTTCAATTTAAAATGTTTAAACTTTTAAAATTAGTTTTTAGGACTTTTCCTGAAGTTTTCCAAGTTTCTTTTAAGTTTTCGTTTGTCAGCCAAGACTTCATGTGTGGTACACACATATAATAAATTGTTATAGTAAAGCAAATGTACTGTGACAATCTCATACAAGTTAATAAAAGCTTTGTCACTGTCCAGGGTAAAATTGGGATTTCATTCTGAATATTTCCTTCTGGCATGTTCCATGCTCCATGCTTTTAAATTTCAAATGCAAGATGTGGTTTAATTCAATTAATCACACAAATTAAAAGATTCCAAATGTTTTAGCCTATCATATCTCACAGAAGTTTCTTTTAAAACTACCAAAAAGTATGTTGACTGTACAATGCTATTTCAAGCACATCTAAGTTTACATTTCTGTTATAATGCTTTGGGTCTTCAAATAACCAATCTATAAGAGCTGAAATGATTTTGAAATTATAACAGATCATCTGGAAAAGAGGGATTTTTCCTGATACACTTTAAAAATTTTAAACACTTTTGATGACCCATTTAACCCAAAGAAATGACTTTAGGAACTAGAAATAAATACACAACTGCACAAAGTTGCTTTTACATGGCTATTTTTATGGAGGCAAATGCTTCATATCACTCTATAAAAAAATTCAAAATAAACCAAAACCATTTTAAAAAACCCAAAAACATGCTTTTAAAAGGAAACACCCAGTGAACTTTGTTAGTTAAAAAAAATAACAGGATGTTGAATACCTTTAATTTGAAAGCAATCTTGAATATTCCTACATTAAGTATTTTTATTACTGGTGTAGCTCTAAGACTACACAAACTCTGAATGTTAAAATAAACACATCCAATAGTTCACTGAAATAATTAATTGAATGAAAACACATTTTCTCTGCTTGTTAACCTCTAACATAGTAAATGCCCTTCTGCATCTGATTAAACATGTTTCTAAACTCCAGTTTCTGTTTAGAACTGTGGCAGAGGAGATTCTAGTTAAAGAAAGCCATCTTGACCAGTTACAGGAGTACCTTCTCCACAGCAATTCATGTATTAGGGATGCCAAAGATACATCCCTGCTTAGTCCTTTTTTATCCACTGTGGCAGTTTGATCTTCCCCTTTCTTTCCCACTTTCTCTCCCTTGGATCTTGCTTGAGCCATAGCCATCAGAGAGAGATGTGATGAGCTTTTCCTGGACCTTGTAAGATAGCTGACCACAGTCAAAACACTGTCTGGAGGGGGGCACCTAGATACTTTGTTCCCATCATAATATGACTATAGGTCAATTATTTTACTCAATAAATAGTGGACAGCCCAAGATCCCTTTGAGCTCTCCTGTATGGCATTGGGCTGCACACCAGGATCTCCCCTTGAACGGGGACTCTTGCTTAAGGTTCTGGACTTCTACTCCTCAGGGTTGAGAGATTCTTAGTAAGTGACTAGTAGCATGCTAAAAACTTTAAAATCCTAGCTAAGATATATAAAGTATTGATATATATAATCCTTTATATATAAACCATTGACCAAGTCTGTGGGGTCCTTTCTGAACCTCATGACTCAACGCGAGGGTCTCCCTGACAGTTTATCTGACCTGTCCTCTATGAAGGAAATAATAGAGTGTACCTTGACATGAAACCTGGTAAAACACTGTTGCATTTATTATCAATTAGAGAGAATGATTAAATTAATAAATATTTCTTTACTTCTCTCTTACAAATGAAGTCAATCACTCTGCCCACAACATCCACTTCCGGGTAAATTACTCCAAGAAATTTTTCCCTATTGAATGACTTATCTGTTGACACAACCTTTTGTGGCCAACAATTTACAGATGTCATAACCCCAGAAACACTTTTCCTTATGCTGAATTAATCTGCTAGTGTTGTTTTGGAAAGTCTAAAAATGGAAATGAACATGGAAAAAAAGCCTGAGTATTTTTACTACTGTGACTTAGGTGCTCATCCACAGTGTTTTCCTTAATAATTTCATGTTTGTCGCTATGTTTGCTTTTATGTTTGGTTGTTGTTGATTCTACTGTTTTTATGCTAAAAGTACTTTAAAAAGTGAAAACAATGAGAAATCAAAAATGTCACCAGGATAATGCTGATGCAAAACCAGTACAAATAGTTAGGAACAAGGTATCCCTAGATACCTTCAAGTGATAAACCATGTTGCTGTAGAGAATTTAGACCACTGTCAATTAACTGGTGGAACATTAAAGCACACTTTCCAAGAAGAATTTTTAGAGGATTCCTAAAAATTAGATCCTTCTTACAGAGGCTAAAAAAATGGTAATGACTGAGGCAACTACTATGAAAAAGATTGCATTCAGATTGAATTTTAAAAATCCTTGCCTTTTTTGTCCTATAATTGAACAAATGGAATAAATTAAAAGAAAAGAAAAAAACAAATAAACTTTGCAGAAGATAAAATAATTAAAATAGTAATGACACCTTTATTATTATTCTCTAATGTGTATTTTCAGAAATCTGTAATATAATCTCATGAAAACCGAAGTCATCTAGAATACACTTGATCTGAGTTTTCACTGCAATTCACTGAGATTTAATGAAGAGCACATGTGGATTTGTAAAGTTTACAAGTAAACATGAAATATTTTTGACAAAAAATTGTAAGAGCAGTTTGTACAAGTTTGGGTTCTGAGTTGTAACAAACAATCATGCCCACTTCTAAGAACAAATGTCACAGTCTCAATTGAATTCTATTTTAATTTTATTTGTGATGATTGCACTTCTTTACAGGCAAATGCTTGAAAATTATACTGGCAGTCTAGCATGTTGCTCCAGGTTTATTTCTATATACTTGGCAGCAAAAGCAATCCTGGAAAATAAATCTTGCTGAACTGTAAGATGGCTCGTATTCCACAGTGCTGTGCAACTCACCGCTCACACATAAAAGATTGGTCTCCTAAAGTACCCTAAAGCAGCAGGTAAGCCCACTGCAGCAGTCATACTAGTGGTGAAAATTCATTTATTTAACCTCTAGTGACACTGTGTGTTGTTTTCATCTTAATTAGACAACAGAAAAACCAATACAGTGAAAACTGGATTCATTGATTGCATGTGGCCAGAAAAATTTGGAGGCTTGCACAGCTGGTGGCACCCTGAATAGCAGAACTGAATTAGTTAATTACATAGCATTTTAAAACACATTGATATTTCTGGAATGTGATTTTTTTCCCATTCTTGCAGCACGAAATATTTTTTTTAGATAATTTCTTTTAGAGAAATTCCTGTGAAATTTGGAGGCATAGGCTAGCAGCATCCTAAATAAATTCAGACTGAAGACATATCTCTGAGGAAAATGTCATTTTTTTCTAAAGTAGTTTACCTGTTTGCAGATCCTGTTATGTGAATTACAGATTGAGGGAGAATCCAGCTGAACAACCTGAGGAAACCATAAAGCCTACATCACAAAACCTATGTCTCTGCAAATGCTCAGTAGATCCACAGCAAAGGACTCAGTGCCAGAAAGGTCCTTCAGAGTTATAACTACTCATTTATTTTCCATTTTTTGTTTGTTAGTTTTCTTCACCCTTGCTTCCATTAGAGAGAACTACATTTACAGCTACATCCTGATAAAAATGACTGACTTTTCCTGTCCAGACTTCAAGAAAAATTTTCATGATCAAAAAAGCTCAGTGTAAATCTTTCCTGCTTGTGCTTCTTGTGAGACTTCTGATGTGACTTCTGTAAGGTTGTGCAATGTTGTATTTCAGGATTTGTAATTGCAGTACAACAGTGCCATCATCTGCTTCTTACAAATAGTATTTCCAAATAAATCCAAAGATATTCTTAAGGAATTCTTAGTCTGTAAGCTACATTTTCGCATTATTTGCATTGAATAAAAATGTTTTAGGTGTAACACCATGACATTTTTCTGCAAAAATATATGCATTTCTTTATGTATTGTCATTGTCATGAATTAGATTTATGAAAAGTCTCATTTGGGTTTTAAAAGTTCATTAATACAGTAGCCTCCACTTAAATGAATGCTGCTGTACTAGTTTGACCTTTAAGGAACACAATCATGGACCACAGGTTTATTTTATATAATTCCTAGACATTTTAAGTGAAGGCTTTCCCTGCAAGCACCCAAGAAGCTTCCAATTCAAAATTGGAAGACAAAAGAGAATAAATGAAAACAAAGATGAGGAGAACACCTAGAAAGAGATTTATGTGAAAATCAGAATTCATAGCACGAGGGATGATTTTCTAAGCATCAGTCCAGTTGTCTAAAAATATCCTGGCACAGCTGGATTTAAATGTGAGTGGTAAGAAACTTTGAGGGCATATGCAATAAAATATTAAAAATCCATAAAAGCTTTGCTGATAAAAGCAAACATGTGAAAATTAGTGTTAGGAGACAAATAAAGTGTAAAGGTTACAGATGCAATGGAAATTAGAGAATCAATGTAGACTAACATTAGCACACAAAGTTATGGCCTTAGTTTTTTTTCTTTTTTTAATTCAATCTGCTAAAGTTCTTTTCCTACTATTGTAAATATTTGAGGGACATCCAATACATATTTTAGTTGCACTGATTTCACCATCTTCTTTGTGCAATCTTTCATTCTTTTCCCTACAAAAGACTATGTGACAGATACATAAGGAAAGGACAAAAAGGAGAATTTTTAATTAGGAGAGTAAGTAGGCACTAAAAATTATTTCTACAAATCCAGTGGGATCTCTCTCCTTCGATGTTACCAAGACCAAATTGTAGAAAACACTGAGCTGACTTCAGCATTGAACATAAGGCTGGACCTTCTGAGATTTCTTCCCAACACAATACTTTTGTAACTGAAGGATTTGTAAAATATCAAGTCCACCTTATAAAAGTCACGTTACCTAGAGTGAGATAGATATACAACACTGTGTTAACTTATTGCAATCACTTTTTGTGGGAAAAAAAAAAAATAAATAAAATGTAAGCTGTAAGCAGAAAGAGAGAAAGAAAGAAAGAAAGAAAAGAAAGAAGAAAAAAAGATAAAAGGATGTGAGAGAGAAAATTATCAGAGCTAAAATATCAACTATGCAGTTATAAGTAAGTGACAGAAAAAAACCTGATTTTTAAATGAGATTAAATCTTCTAAAGTCAAAGTGAATTTGAATTCAAGAGAAGGAATCATTAAGAACCATATACAATCTTCTAAAACACTACCTAGAAGTAGGACTTAAGCACTTCTGTAGACACAATACCTCTTGCAGGAATCCTCAAATTACTGAGTTCCTTCCCAAAAATTTCAATGGGCTTTGAATACACATGAACAGTTAGAAGTGGTTTCATGCTAAATGCTTAATCTACAAAGTGTTTAAACAAGGTATCATGCCATTGATCAGGAATTAGTCTTTGCCCTGCTTCCATCATTCTGCTGATCCCAGCACATGAATTAACAGTTTAAATGGTACTGATAGGTTGTAGCAGCACTAGGTTTATATGTCAAAAAAGTCAAATGAATTCTAGACAAAGATTCACACTTTTGCTTCACCTGTCAGAGCATATTATTTAATTACTTAGGGATCTTGTTGTTGACATTAAACAGCAATAAATGATCCCCATTATGCTTCTCACTTGGCAAGAATTTTCCTAGGGGCAGAGGTGAGGTAATCATCTTGTTTAAAATACAACCTGTGTTTCTAAGATCTCTCACAGAGAGAAGCCAGGCTGGATGGGGCTTTGAGCAACCTGGTCTAGTGTAAGATGTCCATACCCATTCAGGGGGATTGTGACTAGACTATCTTGAAGGTCCTTTCCAACCTAAACTATTCTATGATTCTATGCCTCTATAAAAGCTCACCCTGCACAAAAAACCTACAGATTCCTGTAACAGGAATTTCTGATGTTCAGCAACAGTAGTGACAGAACAGAGAGAAAGAGAACAGAAGGAAATAGAGAAAGGGAAACAGGTGTACAGGAAAACTACTTGATCTTCCTGCTCTTTAGACCACAGCACCACTCCTACAAAGCTGCTGCACTGTCTGTTTCACACTCGTTGGATAACCTTTTTTCTTTCTCAGCCTATACATCAGGTGCAAGTGGTGAAGGATGCATGACTTTCTAGAGTTTCCCCAGAGTGGAGTTTCTTCATACCTGGAAGAGGTCTACCCTACGTTTGATATCCTATCAAAGGATATGTTGCAAACCTGAACTGTACACAGATATTCATTTCTGATCTCAGTGATGATGTTGAAGAGGAAGAAAACTCCTCTTCAGGCAGACTTACACCTGATCCATTCTTGTTGCATGGTTCTTCAGATCTTCTCACCAGACACTACTTTGGTTCTACTGTTTAAACCATTTTGAGATGATAACAGACAAAGATGCAGAAACTGTTGTCAAAATGACTCAGCTGGTGGGATGCCAGGGCAAGGACCCCACTAGCACTCCCTGTGCCTCTTCCACTTTTGCAGTAAGAAACAAGAGAGCAAAATCCAAAGCATTATGTTGAATAAATTTTACTCATAGAACAAAGGTACTCAGCAGTACTTTTTCTAGTGATATGAAGTCTTTACCATTCTTAGAGGGAAAAAAAAGACAAGATTTTTTTGAAAAACGTGATTTATCTTTAGTCATTATCTCAATAAAAGCAAATCCATAGACATGAATACGTGTTGGGGTTTAGCTCATTCTTATTCACTAAACAGTTTCAGAGGTTGAAGATGTTTTCAGCAAAATAACTGATTATAGAAATACTTTCCCTTTGACATTCCTCTCAGAAAATTCTGACATTACATGATTAGCTTTTTTTTAAATCCCCTGCTGCAAGCTACATGTTACTAAGCTGAACACCAACATCCAAACAATACTTCACTTATACTTAACTTCCCATTAATATAGATTTTAATTATGCAGGACTTTATATGAATACTTTTTTTTTGTCATGGTGGAAAATTTCAAGTATGAATTCATAGCAGAGTAGTGATTATAGTTGGTAACAATATTTAGAGACATAATTTCAGAGATCTTGCACTAAAAACCAGTAATGCCATTAAATGTGAATATCTGATGAACTGCTTTTAAGTGTCTGTATTAAATACCACTAGAATTGCTTATTAACATATTTATAAGACATTATTTATTCTCTTTATTAGCAATTATATTTCAAAATTATCTTTTATATTACCCGCTATGTAAACTAAATGATACCCATCAATGCAGTTTCAGAAAAGGGTCTCAAAGCTATTCAATGCAGCTGCTCAAATGCCTTATTACACTTCATTTATGATTAAAAGGTTCAGTGTTTTTGACTGAAATTGTGTCTGAATTGTCTTAATTAAAACTGTATAATTTGATCTGCATCAAGTTATGCAGAGAAATCTCAGGGTCTAGAACATGGGCTTTGTGCCATACTAGTGTCCTAACTTGAGCATAGTCAGCTTAGTCATTTCACTACTTTATGAAAGGAGTAGTGAGATGCTTGTGAATGAAGGTGATTTGTTACCTGGATTTTTTATCCATTTGTCTGGTCTCAGAACTAATTCCGAGGATTTGTTATTTTATTAAACAAGCCCTGATGCATTTGTTTATTTTTTGACACTTTGACAAAAAAAATCTAAATAGCAAATCCTAGTCAGGTGCACCGTAGCACTTGAGTGAGGATTCACAGAAGTATTGTATCCTGGTCTAACTTCAAGTTTGTCCACTAGATCTGGAAGTGCATGAGTTCTGTGACTGATAAATCCCACTGGTAATGTTTTGCAAGCAGCAGAAGCTGTGATAAGCTTTCCAGTAGCATATTTAAATGTGCACTTACACAAGCCTTGATGTTAAGCACACAGTGGACTAGAGTTTTTCACTACATTCCCTAATGTAATCTTCAAAAGAATTTTTTCATTTCTGTAGTATACACTAGAAGATAAAAAATAAGTTCAAGAGAAAATTGACTGAAAATTTCAGTCTGGCCAATATAAATATGTTTATTCCATCATTTTTTCATCCACACTTTTCAAAAAGTCTCAATGGTGCAGTAATGAAGAATGTCTTACGACCACCATAATCTTAGGGTGAGTCTCAGTGGGTAGTGCAATCCCCATTGCCATGCAGAGGAGAGGTGATTCTGCCTAACTTACAGAAATAATACAGGGCAAGATATTCTGCCATCTTATAGATCACATCCGTTACAGCTTATGACCCGAGTCAGTGAAGTCAAAGAATATATTCTTAACTCATATTGCCGGGTCAAAGGATAATAGTTCAAAATTATTTAAATATTCATTTAAAAGTTGATCTGATGGGTTTAGAAATTGCAACTTTGAGGCTAGACATGCCCTTATAGGTCTTGAATCATGCAATGGCTTGTTGAAGCAACCCAGATCTCAATAGGCTTAACTAATATTATTAAAATAGATGAGTAAGCAAATACTTGTTTGAGACTGCTAATTAACAGGCTAACATATTATGATTTTATTTAGCTAATTAGGAATGGAACAATGCATTAGTAAAATTAAGGTCACAATTAAAGTCAACTAAAGTCCAAAGCTTCAGCCACCAAAGTAGAATGAAACGAAGTTATGCTGAGTTGTGAAAGTGGCACTGAAAAGTATCACTTTCCAAGGAGGAACCGTCCCAGTAAGCAGGAAGTCAAGCAGGAATGGCCAAAGTCCTGCATGGATAAACACATAACTCCTGGAAAAGGAGTGCAAGCAGCAAAAGCTGGGACAGGTGACCCAGGATGAATATCAAGGCACTGTCTGAGAGATCAGGTACACAGTTAGGATGGTCAAGCCTATGTGTAGGGTAACTGATGAGGGAAGTGAAGAGTAATACAAGTCTTCAGCAGATATATAGGTGGCAAAAGGCATTCCAGGGAAAATGCAGGCCTGATGCTTGATGGGTCAGGGAACAAAAAAGATGAAGGTACTGAATATATTCTTTGCCTTTGTCTTTCAGCAGTCCCAGACCCCTGAGGACAAAGGTAAAGATTTTCCCTCAGTGGAACAGGATGACATTAGAGAACCTTTAAATAGAATGGACAGACAATAGCTTATGGAATCTGCTAGAAAGTATGCACAAGTGCAGAGGCACCTGGCCAATGTCACCACAAGATTGACTTTGACTTTGAAATGTCTTTGAATGGGAAAGGCTTGCAAGGACTGAAAGAGAGCAGAGGACACTACTGTTTTCAAGATGACAGGAAGAATTTCATCCTGGAAACTACAGGCTGTTCAACCACTCCTCTGTCCTTAAGGAGGTGATGGAGAAAATCCTCTTGCAGCACCTTCCAAATAAGCACATTCTGTGATTCTATAATTCTAAGAAAGTCTTTCCAAATATATGAAGGATATGCTTGATCAACTTGATAGCCTTCTACAATTAGATGATTGGTGGATGAAGAAAGTACTTACTTTGGTAAGGTTTTCGACATTGTTTCCCTTACCATCCAAACCATCAAGCTGATGAAGTACTGTATATATAAGCAGAAAGTGAGTTCTATCAAGAATGTAAAATAAGGAGAACTGGCTGATACACTAAACAGATGAGCAGCCTCCTGGAAGACCTCAACATGGTGGAAAAATGGGATTTCTGTCACACTTATTTGTCTGGTTGTTGTGCACAGTGCTTAGAGTATAACACAGAGCTGATGATGGTTGTATAGCTCCCCAGAAAGTCTTCAGAAAATGGGTTACTGCCTGCACCAATTCAATATTTTAGATATTTGATTTAAAAATATTTTACTCATTTTGGTGAAAGTTAACACTGAAATTTGTCATCTCTTTTGATTCTTCTTTTATTTCATCCAGAAACATAGACGTGTTCCTGGTTGTCAATTTATAGCATTTACTTTCATTGGGCTGTCAAAAATTATTATGAATTATAAATTGGTGCACTGTTAATATATAATCTACCTACGCAGGTCTGAATTTTCATGCATTGAATGATTATTTCTAAAAATCCTTTTGTGTATTATCAGTTAACCCTATAATACTTTTATCTGGAAGGGAGGGATGACATGTTGACACAACAGAAGATCTAGACTATTAATTACAGAGACGCTAAAAGGATTGACAGCTATGCAAGATCATATAGGTACATTTAATCTGGTGGTCATCCTTTTAAAAAAAATCACAGTAAGATGATCTAGGATATGAAGTAAAACCATTTTAGTTACTGTGTATTAGAGACAGACTGTAACCCAAAACTAATTATGGGAGTAAAATTACTTGTGTTAATCTCCTAATCTTTAGACCCTGAAACCCTGCTCCATCAAGTAATTACATTAAACCAACTCCAAAATGTTTTTCTCTTGCTAATGTCCAGTCAGAGAAGCCAATAAAACCAGAATAATTAACCTTAAGCAATTTCATTTGCCTGATAATGCTTCAAATGAATGAACAGCAGCAGAAGGATGAATTTTACTGCTTAATCCAGTTCTGAATAGTAAAACTGGTTAAATGTTTTGTCCCCAGAAAGCACAAAGGAAAGCAGCAGGTGAAGGAAACAACTGCCAAAAAAGGGAACTAAAAAGGGAAGGAATAAAATGTAAGAAGTAGAAGCTAGAATAGTCATCCAACCTGCTGCTATTCAAATACTCAAACAATTATTTAATTAAAAAATAAAAAAAAGGGGGATGAAGCATCATGTATTTTGATCCTTTTCTTCTGACTCTTTTTCAGATGTTTTGGCTTTCCTATTTATTGAATTTATTATGAAGTTTCTATAACCAGTAAGAGGAAGAAACAGTCAGTTTTAGCATCACACTGTTCCAGGATTCTCCAGGAGGGAAATACTTCTGTTTGAAGGCATTTGGATTTTCTAAAGAGATTTTTTTTTTAAAATGTGCCCATGATACAGTGGGAGGCAAAATAGGCTGACAATGACAAAATAGACAAGAGAAAGAAGGATCATTATATTCATAATCTATACAACTAAAAAATCCTAATTGTGTTTTAAAGTAAACTATCCATGTAAAGGAGATTGAATGAATAATAATTTCTTTATTATTTTAAACCACAATTTTTCTCACAGTCTCATACTTATTTTTTTTTACTACCCTAAATAAAATATATTTAAGTATGAAACTAATTTCAGGCAGTTTACAGGATACAGATAAAATAATCATACTACTTAAGCACGTATTCCTGTCTAAGATATCTTTCCTCTATTCATCATCCAGTTTACACTGACTCTGTTTCATTTCCTTATGGCTACTCTTTCATCTTCTTATTCTCTTATTTATGCACTCTTTCACCTTATACATCTACCACACTAAAGTACATCTAAAGTTGACAAAGATACTATTAGATTAAACGTGGCTTTGTGTCTAGGTATTTCCTGTAAAAAAATGATAACTGGTTTTAAGGCCAGCTGTGCTTCCCTATCTCCAATTAAAAAAACCACTTCAGAAACTTTCCAAGCATGTCTTAGTGTACGATATCTGACTTCAGCTCTCACATTTTTCCTTACAAGAAACCTAAGCTGCATCAGAAAGTCCCTTTGTACCTTGAAAACTTTTCTCAGCTCCCCTGGCCAGTTTTCCCTTAACAAATGTTGTTTCAGATAATTTGCTCTTAATTTTACAGGAATTCAATCAAATGAGTCAGAATGAAACTCAAAGAGCTGGAACCAAAGCTAAATATAATCCATCATAATTCCACTGTTCTAGTCAAAGTTACCTTGTAGCCTCCACTGGAATATGAGCTTGGTTTGTTATGACAAAAGGTGGTGGTATTAAATGTCATTAAAATTATAGAAGGCACATTTTAAAGATGTGAAGTATTGTTTCACTTTCCTGGGGGAGGAGGGCAGGGAAGAATGCAAATCACTGTGACTCAGCTCCTGAGCCAAAGGTAAAATGCAAATTTTATTCAAGCTCAGTTCCATGATATTAGTTCTTCAACTTTCTCTTTTTTCTTCAAAGCCTAGATAGTTTTAGACATTTTTAAAAAGAAGACCACTTTTCTATTACCTCATGGTAATAGAATGTTTTATTTTCTGAAGTACTCTTTACCAAGACAACTTATGCCCAAATACTCACTGTCCTGTGTGGATCCTGACAATTCAGCAGAAGAAAGAATTATTCAAAGACATATTTTAAGAGAAGAATCAGGGGCTATTTTTTGCTAGCTGTGGTGTTTGTTTCCTTTCTTACATTTTCATGCATCTAAAGTTCTGATACTACATGTAAATTGAAGAATAACTCATATATCAAAACTTGTTGCATGGAAAAAATTAACATCACTTTGTCTCTTTTTTTATTGTCTTCATTGGACAAAAAACTTGAAGATTATTATGAAAAAGAGAAGATTTGGGATTTATATTTGCTTTTAAACAGAGTGAAAATTACTATTTTTCTTTTTTTTTACAGCAGTGATGTGAAAGAGACCTGTCAGATTCAACAGGAATAGCCCCAAGCTCTCTATTTTAACAAAGTATCCCTTTCACTGCCCCATTCATTTGTACTACAAGAACTATGCCAACTTGACTGTAAAGGATTCACTTTACATACCTGTGAAGGGGACATTCTGGCATACTGAAAAGAAATAATGATTAAGATCTGTTTTTCCTTCACTCTATTGAACAGTGAAAACCACAGAGAAGACTCTTGATGAGTTTTACAATTAAAAATTGATCAAAAAATAATCTGGACCAATCCATGAACGAAAGCTAATAATTCCCAAACATTTAGCAATAGACACCACAAAGTATCTCAGTACACTTCTGAGTTGACCATGATTTAACCCCAGGTGAGAATGTGGTCTTTCAATTTTGCGGCCTGATTCATATGTGAAACAGTAAATTGTCTTTTCGTAATTTTTTTAAAATTAATTTATTTTATATATATTTGCCTCTATAGATCCTTGTTTGAACTAGCATATATATCTGTCAAAGCTCAGCATCTTCAGCTTCCCCCAGCATCTGGAACAATTATGAAAGCCAGTATTTGACAAACAAAGAAAAGTATCTTCTTATGGGCAAAGTATGCATAGCAGATTCCTGATTCCTGAAAAACCTCTTCTGTATTCACAATGGTGCCCAATTTTCCTTTATGCAAATTCAAATTAAGAACCATGTTTGGCCAGCCAGCTTCCCTGGTGTTTGTAATCTTCACCAGAACACTGATATATTTATTGCTTATTCTGAACAGTCCATTTGAGGGTTTGAAGTGGTTTAGTGAAATGGGATCAAGCTTAAATTTTGTTCTCTCTCAGTGTATTTGTGTAATGATATGAACAGAATTTTATTTTGAGTTCACTTTTTTATCTCCCTCTTACTGATGATTTGGTCAATTAACACTTCTGAGTATCACATCTCTTACTAGAGTCAGGAAAGTGTGAAATTGCCTTATAGTAGTGACAAGGATAAAGCAGTCTTCCAGAGTCATTACTACAGCTCTAAATCTTGAGTCAAAGTTAAATACAGCATCCACTATGAGCACAAAGTCACAAAAGCAAAGGAATGAGAAAATACTTTAGCTATTTTCTCCAAATTATTTAATAGCCACTAATACACAAATTAAGCTCAGAATCATGATCTTGAGTTGTACTTCACCTCAGCATTCTAAGAGGCAGTTAATTAAATTAATTTTTTAGTTTTTTAGAGACTGGTTTGTGTGAACTTTGATGAAGATCTTTATTTGTTCATATGAATCCCATGAGAAAAAACAAGAGCATATTTTCAGCAGTGTTGTGACCTGCATTCAGGCTATGCAACATTAATTGTAAGTAAACCAAATTCCTGTTAATCTTTTGCTTTGCATGGTATTTTCCCATAGAATCTCTGAAGTTTTGCTTGTTTATTTCATTTCTGTTATAATTTTGTTTATTGTGAATACTGGATGATTTAGACTAAATTTCCTAGCAAAATTAGTGTGGGGAAAATGGATGCTAGAGATCAACTCATCCAGTTGCATCAACTGAGGGACAGAATATTTTTTGCTCATTTAATCAAATCAAATAACACCTCCAAAATGTACCTAACCTTCAAAATGAATTGACATGTATACTGTACCGGGATTCATTCTATAACTAGCACAAAACATTAAGGAATTTCAAACAAAACTAGAAAAGTTAACTTGCTGCTTTATAATAGAGTTGCATGCAAATTTTCTGTAGTTCCTCCCTCATGGATATGGAAAGGACCCCTTTTTCCTTCAAAATGGTCATTTAAAAGTGATTTTTAAACCTGGAACAAATCAAATCCAGGAGACAGACACTATAGAGGAAAAAATTACAAGTTCAGAAAGATCCAATTCCTTTTCTCTTTCTTTTGCCCTCCACAAGGTGAGAAGGCTTCAATTAGCCTGTAAGTGCTGTGCGTGTAATGAACAAAGCATAAACAAAGCATAAACATATGGACATATATCTCAGAAAGATTTTATATTCAAAATTCCTGCTTCTAGCCATAAGCAAGTTCTCTAAGCATGTCTCCCTGGCATCAATAATATGTTTTTAATGACAATTTTGTGTTGTTATTGGTGCAGGCATAATGAAAAAAGAAACCCAAGTTATTAAGTAGAGTTTGGGGAGGATTTTATGGTTATTTATATTACAGATCTGAATTCTGAATAGCTGTTTGAAACATAGTTTAAACATTAGCCGTATATGAACCTCTCAGTTTTAACCATTCCAGCAAATAACATTGTATTTGTTCACAAATTATGAAAATAAGCAAGGTTTTTCCACTGTTGTTTCCTGTAGATGCTGATTTTTCAACTCTTGACCAGTGCAGAATGTCCCTGCTCATTACAGTCATTGGACTAGATGGCCTTTGAAGATCCCTTCCAACCCCATTATTCTATGATTTTATGAATCATTAGAATATAGGCAAGTATTAGAATTTTATTTATGTATTATTTCTTTAGTCATTCTTAAGTAATACTGTTCCAAAAAATACCTAGCAGCACACAAAACATAACCAAACTGCCTGATATATATTACTCTTATTGGGAGGAAAATTTCTTGTTTGATTTGCTGTCTGGAAAATCCCTGTGTCTCAAATAACTATTGACAAATAGTTGGGCTCTATTTTCAAAGAACTAATACTTATATCAAGGGGTTTGACTTCATGGGGTAGACAATAACTCTCTGTCATCAGATGATCCTTCTCTTACAAAGCTTACAAAGCAACAACATTTTGGAATAGCTACAGACTATGCATAAATATTGGTGTGGATAATTATAGAGAAATGTACATTCTAATTAAAAAAAACCCAGATGTGGACAATCAATATGATTGATAGATAAGCAAGCTTTGATTTATTGGGGTTTTCACACACTTATATACAATCCACTCATTAGTAAGCACACTAGGCAATATTTTATTGGTTGGCAAGTAAAAGGTACATTTGCTCATCCCGTCCCCTCTGCAATTACTGCTGTTTCTAACTGTGGCACCTTATTATTGTAACAAAGCTGGATTCAAGGACTTCTTATCTTTGGCTTTCCCATGAGAGCCACGGAGCCATTCTCCCACAGCACAACAATAGAAACTTGCAATGCTTTTTAGGTTTTTTGAAAGATGGACAAAATACGACATAGTCTATCCAATGATACTACCCTAAATGTTCCTGTGAGAACACAAACTCATTCAATTAATGAGCTTTCTTTTTAGAAGTAAAGGCACTGTACACAGAATGGTGTATTGCCATTTCACAAAATACTAAATCCATAAATGGCCTATTGGACCTATGCTAGCTTTCTAAAAAAAAAGTAACAGTGAATGTCATGATTCTCCATTCTAGAAAATTAAAATCTACCATCTCCTGTCAGTGACCTCTCTCCCTCAATGCATGCAGCAGGAGATAGGATCCCAAATGTAATTTTGAAATTATTTGCAAATTAACTGTAGAATAAATGTAGTCATCAATCTGTAACTGGTGAAAGAAGCCCTTCTTAAAAATATTTTGTTTAGAGAATTGATAATTAGCTTGAAATGCTGCAAAGCAATCTAGCAGTGTAAAGATCTGTGAACTGGTTTACCAGTTACCTTGAGGTGTCCAGGAAAAAATTAATATGACTTCCAGGAAGCCCTTTTCTTGTAAAGACACTCTCTATTTTTCACTTTCTAGCTCAAGAATGGTAAAATTAAGGAGTGCCTAGAGAACATGTGTGTTAAAGAGTAACAAATTGCCCAGAGAAGTTTGACATATTTCATTTTTTCTCTTCTAGCACATAGTGTAGCACATAGAAATAAATCAGTAGTGTGATATGATATATGGTTATTCATCTAGGATAATAGCATTTGCTTCATTACTCAGGAGTGTTTTAAAGTCAAATAGCTGAAATATTTCATTTTCCATTTTAAATTCAGCTGCAGTTGGTTGTTTACAAAAGGCAATCCTCACAAAGATCCATAAGAATTTTATGAGCAGCTACTGCTGAATGAGTATCTAACTTTCTTAATTACTAAAGCTTGTGTATTTAACTGCATTAACTTTCTGGAACCTGTTAGTCAGCTACAAATTAGAAATTTTAAACATGGCAGGAGGGTTGGAGCTTGATGATCTTTAAGGTCCCTCCCAACCCAAACTATTCTATGATTCCATAATGATAAAGGAAGTATTTTACCTCTGAAAACCTAATAAAATCATGCTGAGAGTTCACGGGTCCTCAGCAACTTCTCTATGCAACTTCACAGAGAAAATTCCTTCCTGATATCTAATTTAAATCTGCTCTCTTCCAGTATCTCTCATACGATCACTACTTCTCGATCTTCCTTGTAGGACCCATTCAGATACAGAAGTATGTGCCTTCTCCATGCTGAACAACTCCACCTCTCTCAGCCTAAGAGATGTACTGAGGGCCCCAGAGCTAGACGCAGTACTACAGATGGAGTCTTACCATAGTAGAGTGTCAGAATCATCTCGCACAACCTGTTGATGATGCTTTACTTGCAGCCCTGTAGATGGTTGCAAGCTCATGTTGAGCTTTTCATTCACCAGTATTCCCAAGTCCTCCTTGGCTAGGCTGCTTTCGATCAGTTCTCCTCCCAGCTTTTATTTGTGCTTGGGATTACCCCAACCCAGATGAAGGACCTTGAATTTGGCCTTGTTAAACCTCTTGATTTTGGCATGAATCTGGCTCTCAAGGCTGTCAGGGTCCCTCTGGACGGCATTCCTCCTCCTCATCCTGTCAATCACACCATTCAGCTTGGTGTCATCTTTAAACTTGCTGAAGGTGCACTCAGTCCCATTGTTCATGTCACCAACAAAGACGTTAAACAGCACTGGTCCCTTTAGCAAGCCCTGAGGAATGTCACTCAACACTGGTTTCCACTTTGACACTGAGATGCTGAAGTGCTTTCAAACTGATGAGATTTCATCAGACAGACAGAAACCTTTCCTTAACTGTTAGATAAAAAGACTTAAAGAAATTATCAAGAAAGAATTAAAATTTGAAGAAAGTTACATAGAAGAAGCAGCTTCCTGAGTCTAATAGAGCTAGGAAGAACTGAGAAACAAAATGAAAAAGGGTTTCTTGTGCAGCAGTTCTATTTATTAACTAATATCATCATTTTAAGGAGCTTCCTAAAGTACTGGTTTTGATGGAAGATTTTTCCTTCTTTTGTAGTATTTCTGCAGAATGTCCTACATGCTATGATTTTAATATGCTACACTTCACTTATATGAACAGTTTTATGAAATACTCAAAACATTTAGGCATTTTGTGCAAACACTGAGTTGAACAGTCCAGTTAGGTGACTAAGTACTTGCTATTCCAGTCATTTCACTAAATGTCTAAGAATTTGTACCATTCCAAAAAGAGCATGTCTGAAAAATTCATTTTACTGTGACAGAAAATATTAATAATTTAGTGAAGAAACTCTTTTCACAAAATGACTTCAATATAAATTAAATGTAACACTATGATCACATTTAAGTGCATTAGTAGCAATTCAAAGAGATAATAGTATCACCCCTTAAATGTGAATATTTTTTTCCTTTATGCAAACATATTTATGTGTATACATAAATAAAATCCACCATAAAGTTGTAAAAAAATTAATGTGACATATATCCAGAACGTTTCTGGATATGCAAAACTCCTTGCCCATAATTAGTTGCCTCTTAGGGGAGGTAAGGTAGTAATTTTTGCCATCCCCTTTACTTATTTAAATGTGTGCTTTCTCTATGACTGGAACAAGATGAGGACATCAAGACACACACTCCATGTAGCACAATAGGATAGCACCTTCACCCACCATTTTATTGGACTTCTCCAATTACACCATTCTGAATGCCAAACTATAAGGATGAAAATCATAACTAACTCCATAAAATAATTCTTAGATACCTTTCTTAGATATGTTTTGAGGTTGTTTGCAAAATAACCATAAGATTCAACAACCAACAAAACAAGCTTTAGTATCAAATAAAAGGCCTAGTACATGTGAAATCACAATGCCAAATTTTCACATCAACTATTGTTTTACAACTTGAGAGAGAGGATATGCATTACAAGACCTTAATTATTTTAACAAGTTATAGAATCCTTCCATAACTATGACACATGATAATCCTGAGTCAGCAAATCACTTGGATGTGATCTTCTGTTAAGGCCCAAAAAGTGCTTTGAACTATTATCTACCTGCTCACAAATGTTGGAATTAAGAGAATGGCATCAGGGCAAATCTGGAAGTGCACAGTTTAATGCTGCCCCATATAATAATGAACTGCATCATCAAAAGAAGGTTAAAAAGTGCAAAATATAATGGCATGTGCCAACAATATCAGTGCTACCACAGAGCAAATACCTTGAATGAAATAGTTTACAGTCAAAATTCAATGCATTCTCAGGCTGGTTTATGATCCCATTGCCTCAATGTGGTGTCTGGGCTACATACAGTGAAAACAAATAAGACCATAAAACTCAAACTCCTGACCGAGGCTTGATCAAATCATATAAGCAATGCTATCAGGGCTAATGTAGAAGCAGTTCACAGTCTGCATTTCGAACTATAATCTGAACTGAATTTCACCGTTATGCCGCAAAGAAAATGAATGCAGGCACATAAGGTTTTTAAAAGTTCATAAACTCATAGAAGATATGCTATGGACAGTGCAGTTCTAGGTTTTTTTAATAATTATGTTAAAACTAAATTTTTTCCTTACTGTTCATATACCATCTACTCTGCAAAGAGGAGAGACAAGATTTTTAAACCAGTGCTATTGTGAGGTCATGCAATTACCATTTCATTGTAATATGTGTGCTTGAAAGTGAGAAGGTAGGGTTATGAAAGAAGCAATTTTTCAAAGCAAAAAAATTTTATATGCTTGCGAGTAATCTCAGTGAAATATTTGATAATATATCTTGGAAAAAGCTCTTGAAAAACCTATGCATGATGGCAGTTCCTAAAGGAAGTGCACAGAAATGAGGAACACAATGGAAGTGAGAGACAAAATATTCTATTCAAAAGGAGCACTAATGTAATGATTCTTACTTAGTCTTTTACTCACAGACTTAAAGTATAACTCAGAAGTGTGTCTAGGACACTTCCCAATGGCATGAAACAGAAAATGTAAATACAAGGAAAGATCAGAATACCACAGAGACACACTCCACTGATTTTTTTTATGTACTCAACAGGAAGACAGATGAAACTCAATGGGAAAATGGAATATTGTGAATTTTAATATTTCAAAACTTTTCAATAATGTGGGAAGGCTGGAAGAGCATAGAGGGTTCAGTGTACCATGGAGCTTCCACAAGAAAGCAAATTAATGAATGGTGACTATGATCCTAGGTCAGAAGCAGAAAATTTTTTCCTCATACCAGGGAAAAAAGCAGGAAGAAATTATGAAAATAGAAGGAATGACAATTGAAAATAGATAATTAATGAAAGTACTGAACAAATTAACTATGGAACCATACCTAAAATTCAGTATACTTCTCCAACTATGCTCAGGAAAAATGTACTGAAAATAAAAGATGAAGAGAAAAGAATTGTTAGGATGGCTAAGTGAATGTTACCCTCAAAGCTAGAAAGTTCAGATTTTTCAGTTGAAGTCAGTAGTTTCAAGGCAGCATGAGTTTTTCATATCGAGAATGGAAACATCATTTCAGAAAATCCTGTTCAAACAAAAAAATTATATTTTGGCCTACAAATAAATTGGATGCGTGGGGTATATACATTTAGCCCTGAAATAACAAGTCATTCTATCTCTGAATCAGAGACAGTACACTATGAATGAATTGGACTCAAGTGTTTTGACTCTCTGATGACCATTCTCATCCTTCTCTCATCCTTACAGATGATTCTTGCCAAAACACGTACTGATATCAGTACATGTCAACAAGGAAAAGCATTTTGAAAATTTTATTTTCAGATTTAATAGAGAAGTAATAAAAATATGGAAAAACAATGTAAACAACACAAGGAAACATAAGGCCCCAGTAGCAAAGCAGCTTAGTCAATGTAGCCATGTCATTTGTGCCCCATTAACAATGCTGCATATTGCATGTCCTTGTCATCCAGAAAAATGATGTTTTCTTGATTTTAACATCCAAATTGCCTTTGAAATACAACCATACTGATGTACTATTAAAAAAAAGGAGAAAAAAAAGTCTGTTTTTTTATTATGTGGGTTGCCAAGTCATCTAGCAACAGTGTTTCCAAATTGAACTAAAGAATCAGAATAAGGAAATTGTAAGAAACTAAAATATGAGGGTTTTGTGATGTGTGATGTGTCCAATTTACTGATAACCACTTTAGCCTCACTAGTACAGACAGGTAGAGTAATGCAATGCATAAAAGCCAAAACTGGGCACCCTAAGGATGTAGGCAGGCAATTTATTGTGAGCTGAAGCCTGTAACAATGAGCCATTGTAAACCAGGAACAGCATAGAACAGGATAAATCCAGTTTCCAGGACTCATGGAGCTTGTCTTTTGTATTTTTGACCTATCAGCAGCCTGAGTAGCTGGGAAAAACAGGTTGTAGCGAAGTCAGAGAAAAAATATGAGTGTGAGACGCTTAATATTCACATGTATCCAGCTTATAAAAGCAGTATTTGAAAAGTGTCTGCTTTTCATTTGAGGCAGATTGTTCTTATTTTTCATCTTTAAACAATCTTAACCTTTTTCAGATCTTCCTAGAAGAGCATTCTGTTTTGTCTTCTCTGATTACTAATTTATATTGATGAATAATAATTTCAAGGGAGAGAGTCACATGGGTTACAAAGGTTTTCAGTATTGCCTCTCTGAACATCATGAATGTGTAAATCATTTCCCAACACACAGAATCTGAGAAGGGAAATCAATAATTCAAGCATGGAAAGTGCTGTTGTGCAAAAAATAATTTAAAAAAATATTTAAAACAAAACAAGCTTCTATTTTGACATTGTTTTCCTCACATTTATTAACCTTGATTGCAGTGCACAAGAGGAACTGGGCCTGCTCTTTGAAATTAGGTCAAATTCTCAACCAAGAATCTTATTAAAACAGAGCTGTAGGAAGTCAGATCTGATCAGAGTCATTGCTTTTCTGCCTGCTTCAGTGCATCTCAGCGCTGCTGAATGGTATTAAAAAAATCTTTAAGCCAAGTAACACAAATATTTCTGAAATGTGGAAGATTTTTTTTCTTCACTGCAGATCTTGTCCGTACTTTTTTCACCAATGAGAAACACAAAAGGCACATATAAACTCAACAGACAGATGAAGCTTAAATTGCAGGGAAAAGATTTTAGAACTTTAATGCATCTTTTTCTCCCACAGGTACTCCTTCATCACATTTTCTTTAAGGCCTGTAAATCAGAGGCTTATCATCACAGCAGTCTCCATAGACAACGAGTCTAATTTTATCACCAGAGAAGGAAATGTTAAAATTAGACAGTAAAACAAAGGGAGTTTTGACTTTATTGTTTGGGGTTTTCTCCATATATACTTGGATTGGAAACAAACCAAGCTACAAGACTTCAGAAAAACAACAAATTTGTAAGAAAACATATAATGTTAGGACAGGAGAAATTTAACCATCTTTCTGAAATAGTCCAGATGCAATCTGTAGAATTACATATTTCTGGTTAATACTGTCATATACATAAAGTCAGGTCATTAGATCATGAAATTTAGATATTCATGCAATGGTACTGAATTTTTCATTTATTTGAAGATCTATGTATGTGTCAGAGGTGCTTCACCTTGCTGAAACTGATCTAAGGAAAAAACTGAGCTGATTTATGCCGGTAAAATTCTTAAAAAAATTTTTTTTTAATTCCCCAAAGCATTGTTCTGTTGATTATCAGTTTGGTCATGGAAACATTGCCAGTCATGATATGCAGATGTATTTTAATTTCTCTGAAGAGCAAACCTGAGCAGCATTTAGCACTCCAATCGATGAGTGCCAGTCCTCTAATGCATCCATGAGATTCCTCTCCAGTCATAGAATCAGAGAGATGGAAGCGACCTTCAAAGGCCATCTAGTACAATCCTCCTGCAGTGCGCTGAGACATCCTGCACTAGATCAGGTTGCTCAGAGCCTCATCAAGCCTGGCCTTGAACATCTCCAAGGATGGGGCCTCCACCACCTGTCAGGGCAACCTGTTCAAGTGCCTCACCGCCCTCATGGTGAAGAATTTCTTCCTAATGTCTAACCTAAACCTAATCTGCCCTAGTTTAAAACCATTGCATCTTGCCCCTGGAAAAAGCAAGAATGAAAATTGTGAATATCTAACAAAAAGTTATCTTATCCTGCCCAGAAGGATTGCAAAAGATCAAGGAAGAAGGCATGAGAGATCTGATCTGGATCACAGGTCAGTTCCGATCTGTACATGTGTCAGAGCTTCACTTGATAAGATTGTTCACTGAGGACAGTTTTTGTACTTGACGTGGTATTTCCTCTCAACCCAGGCAAGGTAAGTTATAAATAATACTAAAGGAATCATAAATCTCACATTGTTCACACAGTAAATGTGAACTTGAGCTCTGTTTTTTCTCATTGTCTTCACAGATTTCTCTCTTGGCTTCCAGACTGGAAATGCTGGAATTCCTTCAGGTGGCAATACAGATGGTCAAGTATCTCTTTACTGCTTTGTTGAACTTCTGGCTTAATCTTTCATGTGGTTTTTCAGACAAAAGCACTTCATTAACACAGAACAAGTGAAGCAGTCTCCTGCCTTTCTAAGTAATAAAGGCACGAAGGAGAAACAAAAGAGGGAGTGTAAAGAATAGAAAGCCAGGCACTTTGAAAGTGAACAGAAACGAAAGGACAAGGAACAATAGACAGAAACTGCAATGAGTGGAAATTCAGTAAGATAAAAAGGGAGTAAGTCTTCCTAATTAGGATGGTATAATACTGGAACAGCTACCCAGAGAGCTGATGTAAACTATACCTTTGGACATACACAAAACTTTGAGTTTTCAGTGCAGAGATAGACCAAGCTTCCCTCTCAAACTAAATGTCTCTTCCTTCTAACATCCATTTCATGTTACCATTACAATGACAACTTATCATTATTATCTTTTAAATTTACAATAAATAATACAAGAGGCAAAATGTATTTGGACCTAGTGTATGATGGAAACAGATACATTTAATTATTTATAACTACAACATGATTTAGGAGGCAAGAATGAAATCCCTGGGATTTGATTCCACGATCGGAATCACAAATTATTTTATTTATTTTTAAAGCATAACTATAAACTTTATGTTCTAATTCTTAAAAGCTGAAAATTAACATCAAGTCATTTTTCATAAGCAGCTAGAGGACTGATCTATCCATGAGGATTTTCATTTTCTGTTTTAATAGATAACATTCTGGATCTTTTCTTATAGTCATAAAACCCCAGAGAAAAGTTCCCCATGTGATGTAGCTCTTCTACGCTTCCCTATTCCTCAACAGCAAAAACCTGACACTTACAATATCATCACATGCAAAGTGAACCTGTCAAACTACTCCTGTTTCTCTTGCTATTAATGAGTAGCTTCTGAGTGTTCACTGCAAAGATTCTCCATAAAATTGCTTTCATAATCTTGGGCAAATTTACCGTGACTATGCAATGACACACAAGGTTTCTTTAGAGGACATTTTAGTAAAAGAGACATGATAATAATAATAAAATTCAAACAGAATATTGTGGTTTAATTCCATGAATTACTTCATGTTTCTTTGCTAAAGTGTCTCCAAGACAATTCTAAGCTTAAGTACAGTGCTCAAAAATTTATGGAGGAGTCAGAAAATTTTCTTTTTGTAGAGAAGCAGAACAACATGTTATAAAATATTGAGTAAAAAATTCATAGAACAAGCTAATAAAAAAAAAAACCACCAAAAACCCCAGTGAACTTAACAGCACATTTCTACAAATACAGCAAACAATGAAAACTTATATGCCGAGATTGGCCTCTGTTCATGCACAACTCATTAACAAACAGATCAAATACAGTAAATAAATCAAGTTTTGCTGGTGTATTTCTCAGGCATTAATTATCACAGTGAGAACATTTATATTAACTAATCAATTTGTTTAAGAAATATCAGGAATACTGTTAGGTATCAATGCACAATTTGTGTCAAATCAAAAATAAACCCTGTCTGTCTCTGCAGCCAAGGAGGAACCTATACATTTGAGGACACATTTATCTTTGTCCTTAAAACAGAATTGCACCTTACCTCTTCAGAAATACCTCATGATTCTGCACTTAAGACCTTTCAGACATGAAAAGATTTTTCAAACACATGTAAAAATCATCCAAATATTCATTCCTCATCCAGCAAATTATAAAAGAATAATGAGAAAAGATATTAAATAATTGTGGAAAAGAACAGAAATCAAAGAACTTCAGCTTTCATTGACACAATAAAGGATGAATATGAAAAACTGATTAGTGTAGAAATACTTCATCAATTGTACCATTAAGATAACTGATAAAACGTTACACATCATGAATTTTAGGATGAATGTATACTTAAAATAAGGTTAGAAAACACTATAATGACCTTTCAGGAGTAATCAGTCTCAGAAACTGACTTTCTCTGAAGTGAACGTCCTTTAGTCATACTCAGATGCCTCAGCATAAATTTCCTGTTTAGTTTTAAGTCTTCAGTAAAGACTGGAATAGTACTGTTCACTCTATTGAAAATGTTTACAAATTTGGACTGTGCATTTTGTCTGCCTCCAGAAGAGAGATTCCACTGAGTCACTTCATAAACAAGGTTCTCTAGTCTTTAAAAATCTACAGATTTGACTCTCCTCACCCAATACTACTCCCCCAGTCTAAATACCATTTTGCTCAAAAGTTCCTGGAAAGAGAGAAATCATACTCCTTTAGCTATGAAACTCCTATATCATTCTATCCCTCTGAGACATCATAATATGTCCCTCTACAGTAGACACACAAAATTTTGTTATATTACTATACAACAACAGAAGTCAATAAAATGTGTTGGCAACCAGAAAATAAATCTGTAGTAAGAGCATTTTAATACATAAATCGGATATGACAGCAAATAACTCTAATGCTCATGTTCCTCATGTACACACCTCAACAGGCACGATAGACCTTTTTTTAAAATATTTGTTCTTCTCCATTAACAAAGTTCACTTATGTGTTTTGAATTCTGAGGTAGAGAAAGCATCAAGTGGCATGAATTTGTGAGCTTAATCACAGTCCTTGCTAAATCCTCTATATAGAAAGTCAACAGACTATATTAATTGGACAGAACCTTTCTCCCACACACTTCTCTCTGAAAAAATTAGCTGTGAAGAAAGTATATTTATAGTTCCCAGATGTGGTGTACATAACCTCTCACCCAGGATCAGATGTCTCCTCTGTGGGCTAAAGGACTGCTTTGGTCTCCAAATGCTAAGTCTAGTAATTCCTTCACATCTATCTCCATATTATTCAGGGTCTCCTCATTGTTGATCTTTTTCCCAACTTCAACCCCTTAGAAGTCACATAATACATAGAAAAGGTGTTCACAGGCAGTGTCTTAAACATTGCTTTTTATGTTGAGCCTAATAAAAAAATACTGTAGAGCTACAACATAATTAATTTATGGATATACCTTTCAGAGGTTTCACCTCCCTGAAGAATTGTGCTCGTATCAGGGTCTTTGTGGAAACTGTCTACTGTACCTGCTTCTTCAGGGGTTACTCCTGACAGCAGGGCTGATTCTTTTGCCGTGAAAGTGCATATTCGAAGACAGCCTCCAATATCTGTGCCTGAGGCTGTCACTTGAGGTTCTAGTAATTATCAAAGAGCAGAATAAGACATACACAAGGTGCTGTTTTCCTCATCCTTAATGGAAAATTCTACAGTAGGTTTGTTAGATTGCACCTGCTAAATGTGTACTTTCTTTGCTATCTACAAAGAGACCCTAGGGTGACTTACTCAGATGCCTAAATTGCACATCTGGTACAAATCCCAGAGTCAGTAGCAGCCCAGTTCTTTACAATCACTCCATCTGCAAAGCAGGTACTCTGTTTTCCCAATGAAAGTTAAAAATGTAATCACAAGTATGAGAGAAATCCATACGGTGACACTGCACATTTCTTAAAAAAGCACATTCCTCCTGGAAAGACTGAGTTACTGGAAAGGTTTTACATGAGAGGGATACACAGTGTGTAACTAAAAATAGTTAGAGTTAGGGTGAGGGGAAGAACAGGAAAGAAACAATGCAACCAGCAGTCAGCTGTTTATAGAGGCAACAGGGAGTAAAAATCGGGGGTTTTAATCAATATTTGAAGTAGAGATTAAATGACAAAAAAATGTTAAGGGCTCCTCGTGCAAGACTTGGGAGGTATATACAAAAAGTTTTATGACAGGTAGAAAAGTCAGCCTTTGGACAACTCTGATTTGGGCAGTTTGTAGTACAACAATGCTGTCAACAGTAAAGTCAAAAGCAGAACGCTGTACTGCTCCATGGGGTAGAATACCAGAAAAGGAATTTGCAGGACTACAATAAGAGATCAGGCTGTTGTAGTGTTATGTGACATGTCCAATTCTCCCATTCCAGCATAACAGTTGCATTTGTTGAGTGATCTGGGTTATAGAACCCAACAGGACATTCAAAAGGCTTTCTGTCCCAGGCAGAGAGAATAGGTCATAACTTCATCTTGCTAACGCTTCTGAATGTGACAAAAGTTTTTAGGACCCAGAATACTGCAGCTCGTCTCTTTCAGACCTCTCACAGTGCATTTGAGCTTGTGTCTCCCACAAAGCTCGGTACCATCTCAGCCAGGTAGCAGCACACATAACTCTATCCTCTCCTGATAGTTTAGCAAACCAGCACTCACAAGGACACTAACTGCATTCACCATGAGACCTCTTATCTTCAGCATCTTATATTTTCAGCAGTGCAGTGCAATTAATTGCACACCATAAAGACTGCTGACCTAAGATAATTAGCTGTGAAGAAGGAGTGTATAAGAGGCTGTTTGCTGATGAGTTAGCTTAAAGTGGATAGAAATCAGAGGATTTGGTTGACTAGACATAACTCAGTGATTAGAAGGCCTGAGTCCTTGTAGCAATATATTGCTAGGGCTTATGTTATTCTCTGGCAGTTTTGATACTCTAAGTCAAGAAGTGACACTTGACATCAATAAATAACAAGAACTAAAAAGAATATGTGGGTGCAGCATATTTGATGAGGACATTGGTTCAGATGGGAAAAATATCCTGGGTGAGGTGGCAGTATTTTAATCTGCTTCAGCACGAAAGGAGATCATATTATAAACAGAAGTTGAACTGCATGTATCAGTTTTGGAAATAAACAAAATAAGATTGGCCAAGAGACAGAAATTAAAACAAAATCTGCTTTTCAGGAATGCAGACATGGTCTTTCTGGAAAAACTGTGTACAAACCTAGTCCAATTCATTTTGACTCAGGAGCTCAGCTGAATTCATCATAGAAAAGGGTGTGAGATATGACCTAGATCTAAGAAACGAGTCTGTCCATAGTCAAAATGTCAGATTGTCATGGTCAATAGCATAACTAACTCCAAATTCATAAGTGAACACATACTATGTAACTACATAGGGTTTCATTTTTCCCTACACTCTACTTTTTGGGAATTTTCTATCAATAGTGCTTATATTTTGAACAGACCTGAAGAAATTTATTATGCATTTTTGAAAAATTTAAAAAAATAGGAGAGGAGGTTTGTTTTCTGAAGGAAAAGAAGAAAACAGTGATATTTTTAAGTCCTCAGTGAAAACCATACAACTAGCCACTACATAAGGAACATCACAGATGTTTTTCTGATTAACACCTTCTGTGTTTTGATTAATAAGACTACAATTGGAATCCATTAGCTGTTCTCATTGGCTAAAGTAGAAGGACAGTGCTGCCACAGAACTCTTAATTGCATCCACCTTATCTATAACATGCTTATCCTCAAACCCTTCTCAAATGGAACAGCTCAAGAAGTCTTGCTAGTAATTGCTAGGCAGACTCAAAAAACTTAAGACCATCAATGGTGATGACATTCAGATTAATGTGAATGTCAATGCCTGTGAACAGGGCACCTGTGCATCAACTATTTGCTCTTGAATTACATTGCTATTTTCCATAGTCCTACTGGCTGTCTTTTCATTCACAAGCCTTACTCAAACTATGATTGACATTTCCCTGTGTAAATACATTATGACCGACAATTAATCTAGGATGTCTGTGCCATTCCAAAATGAGAGGTATAGAATATATTTGATACATCCAGCTTTGACCAGGCCAATAATTTCAATTTTTCATATTATAGTTAATTATTAGTTATTTATCCAAAGGCCTTTTTCCATTTTACTGAATATGCTATTTGAAATATATACATTTTTCTCCTCTGCACGACCATTCTTGAGTTTGGATTATTTTTCTCTAACACCAATTAATAAAACCAGCACTTTCCAAGTGCTTAGTTTCAATTACTTATGTGTAGAGAAGAGGTAAGAGCATTTTCCTGTCTCAGAGTTGCATATTATAAGTAGTAATGAATTAAAAACTGCAGGATGCTTGACAGTGAGGAGTGAGTTAAGCCCTTCTGATAAAATTTCATTTCAAATTACTTTTGGCTCTTCAGGCTTACTCCTACGTACCCGCTGCCTAAATGAAGTTTTATTGCATCCAGAGAGTGCTTTAGAATGAACTAACACGTACTTACTATTTTTTAACCTTACTAATTTTTGGTCATTAGAAATGCTTCCCAAAGTGTGAATAATATTTTGTTTTCATGCTGAATCTGACTTCTTAGTTGTTTTTGTCTGACCTTACTTATAGACACAACCACTAACAGGAACTTCGTATGAAATTAGTTCTTGCTCCCACAACATGCAACTGGATATAGGGATGGGGGGGAGGGAAGAAAAGAGCGGGGTGAGGAATAGTGAAATCTACCTGCAATGATGAATTCATATGAAGCTTTCTCTTCCTCTATCTACTTTCCCCACCAAAACAAAACCAAAAATAAATATTTCATAAATATTTCATAATGAACTGTACAATTGATTTCATTGAGGTGTGTTAGAAGAAATCATGAGAGTTATAATAGAGTGACAGAACAAAAATCCAGTTTCTATAAAAGCCTCTTCACCATCATTAAATTAACAGGATTTTAATGTTTCTTTATGCACCTTGGTTACATTTAGTTCTCGGTGGATCTTTTTAACAAATAATAAAAAACAGGACAAGAGCTCTCACTGCTGAGACTTATCTTCCAAACAAATGCTCTGCTTTCCACATGTGGGATGTAGTACAAAACACTTCATTAGAATGCTGACATAGGTTACATGCCTATGATTAGAATTCTGCTGCCATCAAGAGCATTTTTCTTTCATAGCAGATCACAGATATCAGTAATTAGATTATTGACGTGGTGAATTTTCACTCGAGCAATAAATTCAGGTCCCTCTACATGAAGAAGTCTCTAAGTAAAAAATTACACTTTACTTACTGCTTTTGTTGCAAATTAAGTTAGTTTATTTGATTCTAATGTTGATGTTCTGGTGACTTTTTGCAGAAAAAGTTCTGTGAGTTGACTGCAAAAAGCCTTATTGCCACAAGAAGAGATGAAGCTGCCTGTGCTCTCTTTTTGGAATCTTGAGTTTTGCAGCAATATTTTACTTTGACAAAAAGAAATTTCATCTCTAAAGCCACTATTACTTGAGAAATAAACCACATCAAATCAGAGCAATTTGTTTTCTTCTGTCCTGAATGTCTGTGTTTCAAGGGAATTATTTTCAGACTTAGAATTCTTTATTTTAGAGAATGCTGATTGGATGCAGAACAATTTCTTTCAGACCATCAAAACAAGTACCAGAGTTTGTGAACCTCATACTTGCTGTCTAACCTTCAGCTGGGATCACCACTTCTGATACTTTGTGTACACTGCAAAGTGTGCATCTGTGACATGACTTTCACTCTCTGTGCCTCGCAATCTAAAATCAGAGCAATTAATTTAAGGATTTTACTAACAGATGCCGTACATCCCCTAGGTAGGACAAAACCCTGGTGACTTGCATACACCACCTTCATTCACGTGACTATTCCTAGTATGGTTACATACCAGGGAGAAAAAAAGTACAAGGCAACAGCAACAGAAAAGATGGTGTACTTTCTCTTCCCACAGACTGAAAATTGATACATAAACAAGGAAAGGAATTAACTGAATCACTCGGTTGCTGACAGAGCTGGAACAAAGCCTAGTATTCTGCTTTACACATTATGTCCTACCAAGATGACTGGAGTTTCATTAACCCTCTATTGAATTACTTGTTCTCCAAAACTTCAGTAAATATGAAGTTATAGAAGGCAGTCAGCCCCTGAAGACTCATTTCAGATAAATTTGAAATGTTACTGATGCTAGTTAACTTGTTTTCCTCACTCAAATCTCTGCTAAATGTTTGTCCACATACCATCAGTCCTTTCCTCAACACTAGGAAGAATAAGAAAAAGTCACTCTTCCTGGTTCGTTTCAAAAGTCATTCACATCTAATCTGAGTTATGTTTGCTTTTTCTAATGATGATTGATCTTCCAGACCAGAATGACACCACTGCCACTACTGCTGCTTGACTTTTGCACTAAAGCTCAATCTTTATGTATATCTTAAGATAAAAACCCAAAGAGGAAAGAATCATCTATCACCCTACCTTGTCTAAATATTAATGGGAAGGTTCAGCTTTTTCAGTCTGATTGTACTCAAGGATGTCTTTATGAAATCCATCTGCTTCAGAAATTCAAAAGTTCTGAAATTCAGTTTTCTATTACGATATCAGAGCCAAGCTTGCATCTGGAGCCTCTGAAATGGTGGATTTTGTGTGAGGTTTATGAGAGAAATGTGAGTGCTGCGGAGACCACATAGCTATAAACTCGTTTTCTAGTAATATTGAAATAGTCAGTGTTTGACTTCTGAATATAGGTCATGGTAATTGTCTCTGTAATAAAATAACAGTCATATGGAATTAAAAAATATACCCAAATAAAGTGTACTGTTCCAACAAAGATCCTTGAGTTACAGTTACAGCAAATATCTCAGGGCAAAAGATCATGTTGCAAAGTCTTGCAAACCTTAGGAAAGAGTAAATAGTAATATATTAAAGTAGTTTGTACCAGTAATATATTAAAGTAGTTTGTACCAGTAATCTGCAGATTGTGTTGCAGACTGTTTTCTAGAAGATGGGAACAAAAAGCAAAACACAGGTAGAATGCAACAAAGGAGAAAATGGCACTGAGACCACATGTACAGTTTCAAAGTCACCTAGGAAAATGAAGAAAGCAAATGGCTGTATAGTCTTATAAATATCAGATGGTATCTCTGGAAGGAAAGGAAAATAAGGAATTTGGAAAAAAGAAAGAGCTGGGGTTCAGAATAGCACAAACATGCCGACAAATTGGACCAGATGGCCCTTTTCTCTTTCTGTCATAACTTATGTTCCTGGAACCTGCACAGCCTAAAACTGATTTCCCCCTGTCTCAATTGACAGTCATTGATGCTTCTGGCTTTATTTGCTCCAATTCCTATCCCTGGTAATTACAGATCAGAAAGACATGTCTCACCTTATGCCCTGTGTGGGAGGAATTGACTTAAGAAGGTAATTATTTCAAATGTAAAGTGACAATAAAGAAGGGACTAACCTGGATCTATAGGCTCAGGCTGGAACTAGGAATCTTGCATAAATAAATCCACAGTGACATTACCCTGAAGGACATGCTTTCCCCTACCTTGGCTGACATTTTACAGCTGGTGGCAGTAGCCATTGCAGAAACTACTGCTTATGATGGAGGGCATCAACAACCAATGATCACATTAAATGACTTTTCATGACTCACTGAACAAGTCTGAAATACATTTGTGTCAATGACTTGAAATAGTCCATGTCTCCTCACCTGGAGAGGATTTGTAGATATGTTGACACCATGGGATTCATATAGCCTAGAAGTCGAGTATACACAGATTAAAATTTTCCCATTTCAATTGAGAAAAACAGCACAGGTCGTGGAAAAAGTTCTGAGATTTCCTTTTACAGTTTAAAAAGTCCCCTTTTAAATATACACTTGTTGAAATCTTCCTGTATTTCCTTCACTGGAGGAAACATTTTATGTGATTATAAATTAAAATCTTATAATGGACTTCAGTAAATTTCTTTGGAAACATGGGACAAGTATATAGCATATAGCTATCAACTAAGCTATCTCTTAAAAAAATGGCACTTTCTAAGAGAACAGTAGAAGATTTCATTATACTTTTGAGCAGATACTAAATTTTTAGCTCAGCAAATAAGTTTTCCCTATGAGGAAATCGTGAATATAGTGTGCTTTATGCATGTGTCTTTGTGCTCACATGAGCTCCTTCACCTGTTTCCTCCATTAGCAGGGTGGAGAGCAGCAAGCAGGAAAGAGCTCTCCTGTGCAAAACATACCATGGTCTTTTTGTTCTGAGAAAAAATACTATGGAAGTACACTATCCACCTGCATACCATCCAGTCTTCTCAATCTTGACTCCCAAATCCACAGCCAACTGACTCTGGTGTATACCAACAGTATTGTGCCAGAACCCAGGGTATTTGGCAACTAGATGTTGGAATGACATCTCTGTGGATATAGGTGACTGGCATGTTTGACCGTTTAGGACAGTTCTTTGTCTCCTCATTGCTGTGCTGAACTGGCTAATAGTTAATTACAGCAAATGACAGCTAAATCCTATTGCACTTTAGACTTCCATGAGGGATCTGTTGAATGGAAAAGAGCTGAATTTATCCCCTGTTAAGCACATGCACTCACAACACGCAATTAGAAGAACAAAAGTGAGGATGAGGGAAAGCGGTTGGAATATACATTTTTCTACTTTAAATTAACATATTCATGGTAATGTGTGCCTGTTTAAACATTTACATGAGTGCAGATTTTGGTGAATGGCTTGAAAGCATGTACAGTCTGCAGGATTTCCATCCTTAACAAGCTCAAGCTCTATTTTAAAACTAGAATTTGCATAATGAAATAGCAGGGGTTGTGAAAGGGGAAATAAATCAAGTGTGTATATAAATATATATGTATACACATCTGCGTATTTGCTTGATGGTTTGTATTGCTATATTAAATTCTGCCATCAAATTTTTTTCTGTATTCATCTTTAAAAAATGAAACTATAAAGAAACATAAGTTTATCCATTAAATCAGTGAAAATAGATGAGCCTATTGCAAATTTCCTATGGTATTAATTTTGTCTTTCACGTCACTAAATAATATTATTAACTGTGATCACAAGGACTGAAGCACATGGCCTTCTTTTCTGTTTGTCTTCCAGTAGGAAAATCCTCTTGTAAAAGAAAATTATGCTTTTCACTTTTGTGCTTTATCTGTAAAGCAATCCTTGATTGGCACTTATGCCCTATTGGAACAGATATGGCACCTCCTGAGCAGGCATTATGCCATCTGAACAGATGGGTGTGAGTATAGGTGCAAGGCATGCCAGAGAGCAGTGCGTACATCAGGGTTGTAGGAAGGATCAGGCTTCTCCTCAGAGATACTGAAAGGGCAGCCTGTGCAGACTATTGACACTTCTATGAGGTTGAGGTACACCATCACCATTCCAGTTTGGCCCTACCTTAAAAATGGAAAAGCAAAAAATACACTTCAAAGCTATTTCAAGTGAGTTCTTGTCTTTCTGAACTCATGATGACAGGAATAAAGAGATACTTTTCCCTTTTGAAGCATTTCTGAGACCTCTCAATTAGTCAAAAAAGCATTTTAGTAGTGCTGTCATTTTTCCTGCCAAAAGCCAGTGTGTGACCTTTTATTGTGCTTGTATATCCTGAAAACCCTTTTTTCTGTCATGGATCTTATTTACATTTTGCACAACGATAGACTCTATTAAATCTGTTACTCAAAGTAAGTGGGAATGAAAAATTACCGTCTTTGTTTATTACTAAATAGTTCACAATTAACACTGAACTGCAAATGAGGGAATAATGTGTCTCTTTGAGAAAACCATATGCTTTGTGTTTTAAAATACTTGTGGTGGAATAGTTAATGTACTACGAATGCCATCTGCTGACTAATACAGAGTATTTACAGTGGCAAATAGATACTTGAACTGCTCTTCTTAAATGACGGTACAACCTAAAACGGTAATCCTTGGACAATTATCTGCAACATTTTCCTTTCTTCTTTCCCTCCTTTTGCTACATGGAATGCTTATGCAGAATCCCACTGATCATAGAAGGCCTAAAATTCATTCAGAACTGTTGTGAGAAACCACCCAGCTGCACCCTGCAGTCTTAAATAACAGAAAACATCACCCAGAAATTCTGGCACATGTGAAATGAGGCTTCAGTCTTTAAAATAGTGGGCAGAAAAAGTGTACTGGCAGATGGATAAAAAACTGATCTCTGTTTATGCACTGCAGCATACAAGGAAAGCAGGTACCAGTCACCCAGCAAGGATTAATACAGTCTCACTATACAGATAAGTCAGCAGTCTTGTACAGGGAGCAGGCTATGCTTCCTGGAAAAAAAATAGGTAGAACTTAATTATTTTTTTAATTTTATTAATTTATTTAACTTCAATTATAATTATGATGATTTACTATAGCATTAATAGGCTTGCACACTGTCTGGAATTTCAGCAAGAAAATGGATTGCTCCCTGATGTTTGTGTTCTACCTTGTTTAAAGGAGCAGGTCTTTTTGTACATTCAGGACTGCATAAAAAATACTGGAATACTTCACTGCTTCCTCAGTCTGGCAGACACAGCTTGCCTTGCTTTGATATTTGATCTAATTAGAAGAAACCACAATAATGCCTATGGGATTAAAGATAAACTGTTTCTACCAGTGGTCAAAGGTCTTGCAACAAATTAATGAAAAATAATGGAAGGTGAATGAGACCTTCTGTTGTCATCTGCTTTTCTGCAGCATGTAAAGTATTTAGTTGAAATGTGCACAGTACCTTGGGCTTCATGAAGCAAGTCATCTTTCTGCCAGTTTGTCTCTCTCCAAATTGCACTGAACTCAGTTATTGTCTATTATGTCAGCAATAAAGGAATGGCAGGCGAGCACAAGCACTTTGGGTAGATGACTTGTGCTATCAATCCCTCAGTATGTGTTTTGCCTGCAAACAATCCATACTCTTGAAGACATTTACAGCCACAATATTCCTAGACAGGGAAAAAAAATTTATATTTTTCATCTGCAGGAAGATGTCTTGGATGTTACATAGTTTGAAGCTCTCTGTTCAAAGGCTTGAGTTGATACACCAGACTCCTGGTACAATGCAACAGCATGAATCCCAAAATCTTTTAACCAAAATCAAGAGTTCAGAGCCTCTTTGTCTGTTCCAAAGACTTTCGTTACACCTCAAAACAACAGATTTTCAGATGTTCCAAGCTGGGAACTTTCCCCGGTAGCATCTTCCAGTGACATCTTTGAAATGCCACCAAATGATCACACATCACACAGAACCACATGCTTCTGTGATAGTCTTTCCATTTCTGTCAATACTTTTGCATGCAATTGTATTACATATGTAATAACAATAACTAAAAGGGAGATACGAGGTTTTCACTCATAAGGATTTGTAGCTGCATTTCAAGTTCTTCATAGTACTCATTTCTCTGATTCTGACAACCACAGAAGAATTCTGAAGTGACAGCTGCAGCAACAGAATCACATTGGTCAGAACGTGGCTAGCAATTTCAATTCCAAAGTTTCTATTTTAAGATGCACTCATGAGGAAGAGAGTTTCACACCAATCTTTACCTCTGCACCCCCCATTCAGTTTACATATGCATAGTGGCTTGATCGCAGCCAGTAACTGAGCACTCACAAACCAATCACTCACTTCACCTCCTCTGCAGGGCATAAAGGATCAGAAACAAATGAACCATCCCTCTTGTTTTCACAATTGAATTGATTGAGTTTTGAAGTCAAAATTATTCTCTGCCTCTTGGCCTTAAATTTATTTGTGTTTATGCTGCTAATTTGTTACAAAAGCACCATAGCAAATAATTTGGCTTCTGCCCTACAGGCAGTGAAAATTAGTATGATTTTTGAAAGGGTCTAGACAAATAATATGTCTTCAGTTTCTCAATCAATTCCCCAAAGCAATTTCTATGGGGGGGTGTCAGGAAGATGAGACCAGTCTTTTTCCACTGATGCCCAGTGACAGGACAAGAGGTAATGGGCACAAACTTGAACATAGCAAGTTCCATCTAAACATGAGCAGGAACTTCTTTATTTTGAGGGTGACAGAGCACTGGAACAGCCTGTCCAGAGAGATGGTGAATCCTGTGTCTCTAGAGACATTCAAAACCCACCTAGATGTGCTCCTGAACAACCTGCTGTAGCAAGGGATCCCTTACAACTGTTATAATTTTGTAATTCTGTGTCTCAGATACGCAGGTAAGATCTAGCCACTGTCATACGGGAATACTACAGCCTCCTTTTCTCTCCCCAGTGACCATGGCTTAAAGCTTCTAATGTAGGTAGCTAAGTAGAGACAGACCTTAATGAAAGCTGTGAGGCTGCACCTTTTCCTCTCCCTTTTATTTTATCCTGGCCAGACAGCTCTGACTTGGCAACTCTGTATTCCCATCTGTGATATATTGTGTCAGAACTTGTTTGAAAAACTGTCCCTAGAGCACTAGACAAGTCATCAGTCTCTTATGAAATTGATTAGGCAAAGCTAAAAGAAAACCACTCAGCCACACTGTGATATTGCTCAGTGTCTGTTCCACAAAGTTGTTTACGTTGATAGTGAATATTTTGACAGTGCCATGTTAGTCAAACAGATTTACAGGCTTGAATCACTAAGTAACATGAGATTTTAGGAAAGAAATTAACACTAACAAAGTTATATTTTCAAATGTATTAATGGTTATTATTCAGTTTAATTAGCTTAAAATGAACAGCACACATTAGAGAGCATTAAGGTACCAGTAACTCTGGATCACTGTTACTTTTACCCCAGTCATGAGATCTGCTTTTTTGCCCTTATTGTTTAATGAAGAGAGAGCTAGTCTCAGTAGATAAAAACTAGCTTTTTGCAATTACTTTGAAGTTATCCATAGCCTGCTTGAAAGTAAGATCATATACAATCTGATCTTAGTTACAGTAATTATAGATATACTGTATTACCTAGGTGAATATCTTCCCACCTCTATATACCAGAATCTGTCCCCTAAAACTTACCTTTGCAACATCAAATTTCTCTTTTTTGAAAATATTTCTCAGTCCTTCAAAGACTTCACCCTTAAAATACTGTAAAAGACACACAACAAGCAGAAATCATTCCATTCATCTTTCCAATGACTTTCATATGCCTTGCATTATTTTATTTTTTTTTGCACAACTCCAATGGTTAAAAGAACCTATAGGTTTATCTGGGCAGAAACACTGCCCACATTGGTGTGCACTTTGTTCTTGTCAGTTAGTTACCAAACTTACTCAGTCAAAATTTCTCTAAAAAATAAGCCTCAGTTTGCAGGAGCCCAGCTCACTACCTAGCTCTGGGAGATGTGTGACAGTGAGGGGTCAGGAAATAAAGTGTTTGGAATGTTCAAAGAAAACAGAGGAGACATATACCAGAATAATACAGGCTCTAATGGGAGTTGGATTTTTAGGCTTCTAGGAACCTTTGAAAATCCTAGCAGCCAATCACAGAAATTACAGATCTTTTCATAGAAATATAGTATCTTGTAAAACTCTGTAACAAAATGTGCATTAGGTGAAGCTAAGTGCAGAAAAAATAGATTATTCTGATTTTTAGATCTCAGTGGTAGTGTAGTTTGGTTTTTAGTCAGATTTGTGACTAAAAACTTGGAAAATATTACTTTAAGTTAGTTTTTCATCTTCAAATCTTTCACAGGATTATGAATGCCAATATTCATATATATATGAACACATTTATAAGCATAAATACGAGTTTTATCTGTAGGACCACATTCCTTATTATGTAGTCATTTGAAACTTGTTTACAATCAAATAAGGTTTTTAGTTCAATCTTTTTTTCTTTCATGTGCTACCATGAATATTTTTATTTATTTGTAAATACATGAAAATTTTTTGAGCTAACATAAAAATAATGATGCATTTTTTAAAGCAAATAGTAGTTACCATTGCCCAATCCTTGTTAGTATTTCTGCATGTCTTAGGCTACAGTTGACCTACATTGCAATCCCAACGTGAAATCACTAATTTAGTGTAAAATCATAGGTGATGAGATTATCTCATCTGCCTCTAGACACCTGCAGTGCAGATTGTACGAACTTATTTAAAAGTGATATTATTTGGTCAGGCCAAGGACAAATGAATGACTTTCTCCAAATTGCTCCAGTGTATCAGAACATGAGTATAATGTTCAAACTCTTCAAAAATAACACGCGCACACAGAAAACTGCTTTGTCACAGTAAATTACCTTCCAGAGCAAATCTGGGTCATTTTGGACAGATAAATTCCAAATACATTCATTCACAAATCACTACCTTGAGCTTTTTGCAGAAAAACAGCTATGGGTATACCTATATTTCTCAGGCCCTGAATACTTCATAAAATGCATATTAATAAACCATTCCCAAGATTTGTTATTCAGCAGTATTAAGGACTCCTTTGGAAACATTTTAAAGCAATTATATTTGTAATGTTTTGAAATTCTAAGTATGTGTTACATTGCTGTAACATGTTTCTTCCTCCAAGTTTTTGTGTATGAGACATAATATTTACTATGATATTCCCTCCTGGGCCTAGGAGCAAACACAGATGCACAAGGCAATGCACACCATGGAGAAATATCTCCTACCATGACTCAAAGACAGTTTGTCAACATGTCAGCCTGCTAATAAAGCATTTGTTGCTTGGCTTGCAGAGACATGATTTTGTGAGATTTCTATAAAAGGAAATACTTCTTCAGAACTTCTTTATGCTATATTAGTTGACATCTGGGACTATAATCAGAGATCACACATATAATGTCATTTTGAAGGAGATCATTTCCCCATGGCATCTATCTATTTGCTCTCATCAGATAGACAGACAATCAAACTGAGATGAAAAAATGAAACATCATCAGGTAACAACACTGTCACTATGGCAAGAACACCAGAGGTCAACAAATGCTGAAATGGTGAGTTTGGGGACTTTTAAAGGGTAATTTCACTGAATTGCTGCCACACAAAAGGTTATGCAGTTGATAAGGCCTATACCATGTTTTGAGACAAAATCATCTACTACTTTGATGCATATATAACAACTCTCACTTCCAGAAATGTTTTTAACAGGTCATATTCTACAGTGTATTCCCAACAGTCATATGAAAACAGACTGTGTTACTGTAAATCAAATAGAGCTCCAGGAATTCCTTCTGTTCTCCACACTATGTGCAGGTAATAAGATATAAAGAGACTGCCACAAGATCCTTTCTCCAGTAATCAAGATAAGAATTATGCTAGACTTAGAAACTGCTTTTAGAATTTTAATATGTAGGGATGTGGTGAGTTGACCTTGAGTGGCTGCTAGTTTCAACAAGGATGGAGGGAGAAAATGAAAACAGGGTTGAGATAAGGGCAGGAAGATCACTTACTATCTCAGGCAAAACAGACTTTACCTGGGGAAATTAGTTTGTTACCTGTTAAATCAGAACAGTACAATGAGAAATAGGAACAAATCTAAAAACACCTTCCCCCCACTCCTCCCCTTCTTCCAGGCTTAGTTTCACTCCTTACTTTGTAAAGTAAGGAGCCGGTATTATGTGGCACCATTTGATCAGAAACCTTAATGATCACAAAGATGGGATCTGGTACTTGACCAGAGAGCTTAATGCTAGAAGAGTAAAGTAGCATGATAAATTTTGCAACCAAAAATGTTGCTCAATAATCCACTACCCATCCCATCAGGCATTTGATCAGTAGAATTAATAGAAGTGACCAATAATTTTTTTATTAAAAATTAATATAGATAAAGTGATGTTATTAACGGTCAACCAATATAAAGTTTAAATCTAATGAGCAAGTAAAAGTGCACATTTATTTTAGTAACTTAAAACAATGGATGTTGGGGTATAAATGTTTGCTGATATTGGTGTTTGAGATATCTTTGGGAAGGAGCCCATGTTCCTAGCACACATCATCAATAAATTATGTCTCTACATATCTAACTTCACGTAGATAAGTTTTTCTTACCACTCCAGATTTGCAACAGTACCACTACATCTGATGGGCTCAGCAGTGGCCCTCTCATGGAATTGCCTGGAACAGATTGCGGCCAACATGGGAGAAGCTTCTGGCATCTTGTCACAGAATTCACCCCAATAGCCCTCCTGCTACCAAAACCTTGACACTTAAATGCAGTCCCCAGCAGTAAGTCTTAACCATCTCTAAGTTAGAAGTAAGCAAAACAGGTTATCAACACAGGTAATGGCTGTGCTCAGATTCCCATGCATTCACTTCTCTGAGATCTGGATAGTGCAAGTTCTGCACATGCTTTGGTTGCTTTTTCCGATTTTCTCACTGTTCCTCACTCTTCTCACTAAATGTAAAAAGGGGGAGGGAGCTTCAGTTACTTGGGTCTGAATTGTGCCCCTCCAGACTGAGGAAGTGGTAATGGCTGGAAGTTCAACCTCAGTAACATTAGGCCAGTAAACTCCAGTCTCACTCTTGCACTACTGGAATGTTTCCACTGTACTGTGACAACATAATAAGTGTTTGTTCTGCAGTTTTGTTACTGCTTTTTTCTCCCTCACAGTTAGAAGAAATGTTTGTCAGTGGCTAAATTAGCATGGGGGTTAGCTCCACTCCAATGACAACAACACGAATTCCTTCACCTGAACAGTGTCAGGTACATGCAGAGGTCAATAAGGCTTTAAAATTTGGCCAAATAGAAGTACTAATTAATATTTAGAGTGCTCTATAATATTTGAGATGTGCCATGTGTAACAAGAAGAGCTAGCTACACAGAGCAGCAGAGGACTAGAGAACACAGGAAGCCACTAGGCCTGACAGAAAGTCTGTCCTGCTGAAGTCAATGACAAAATCTCTAATTGGTTTCCATGGGACAAGTATTCAACTTAAGGTTTCTCCTTTAAAGAGAATTTAACTAAGAAAATATCAGTTCAGGGACGTTACAACACTTCTGTGGCTTTAGTATCAAAAATTCATTCAGCTTCATTCTCTCTGCCCCCCAAGTTGGGTTTGTTCTCTAACATTTTATTTCTGTCCTTCAGGAATCATCCACACTTTCTTGCCTGCTCTCTTTTGGGAACAGGAAGAATAAATTATTTTTACTTTTTTGCTTTATTCTTCATTATACTTCCCTCTATTGTTCTCTGAGGTGTTTTAACCTGTTTAATTTCTGTATGCCCAGGTGCACCAAGCAAATCATATACCTTCCAACCATGTTTCATCCATCTACATCTCTCTCATTAAACATCATCCTGATTAGCTAGATTCATTAAGTTTGAGTCTCACCCATGTGGAAAAGTTTGTCATCTGTGCTATGTATTTTATATAGGCTAGTAGAAGTTTCCCATAATGTATTTGTGGAGCACATTGCTCTTGTTTTCATTTGTAATCCACAAAGTTAATTGGATTTAATCAGCAGTTTTTCTTCTGTCATAAATCTGTTTAACACTTCCCAACCCGTTCCAGGCACACAATTTTCTTAGCAGCACAATCTCACACAAAATTGCTTTACACTGCATTTCAATTATGTGAGAGCGTGGTCAAAGAGGATCACACGCACTATTCTGTCATGAGAGACACAGTTCCTTTTAAGGTAGGATGGTATGACATTGAACAGTGTATTCTCTTGGAAAACTGCATCAGAAGCCACCCCCAAAATTAGTCAGAATAGAAAAATGGGCAGCCTTAAATGTACACTGGCTGTACAACGACAGTGTCTGTGTTAGACATATTATTACTATTTTAAATAAGTTATTTCTCTGAAATATTTTGAATATTTAGCTATTAGAAACTGACTCCATCAGAAAAATGAAGATAAAGTGTTATCTTTTCCTGTATTTCCACAACACAACTTTAACTCCATTTTTCTTTCCATCTCCTTTCCATATGCATCGGTATAGTGCATTGCCTCTGAAAGTCTAGCTTTTATAGTGCTATGTTTCAATCTTGTTCTAAACTATCAAAAACTGTTATTTTTCATATCAGTTTCTGAATTTGCTTTAATTAATATCCTAGCTAATTTCAACCACAGGCAAGGTCTTAAAAGGGAAGCATTCTGGCTGCAGCCATCAATGGAAATAAATGAGGACAGCAGGAAGGCAAGAAAAGTTTTAGCGATCCTTGTACATCATTCAAAGAATACCAAAAGCATTTTCCAACGCAAATCTGAAAAACAAGACCCTGAGGTACAATTCTGGGGCAAATGTTAATGACTTGGTGCCATGTACACATCTGAAATGCAATCTGAAATGCTTGTGATTTAGGTGATTTTTTTGGAGAAACTGATTTAAACATGTTAAGCCAATGGCATTCAAGTAAAACTCTGCTCAGCTGGGGATAAACTTCAAGCATGTCTCTTCCTGTTCTAAAGAAAGATGGGCTACAAGCTTGCATCTAATCTCACAAGGTGTTTAATTAACCTTACTGATGAAAACATGAAACTGATTAACAACTTTGTGTTCAAAACATGCCACTTAACAGTCTTTTCATACTGAAAACTCTGTCATTCACCTGCTTTGAACTCAGAGCAAATGAGGCAAAGCCTGTATCAGTCAAGAAACTCTGCCTTCATTAATCACACTGTCCAATACCTGCTCTTCAGTGGTAACTTCTGAGTACCAATCTACATAGAATCTCACTGTACTGTATTAATTAAAACTGCTAAAACATGCAGTAGTTGTGGATAATGAAGTAGTTTCATTGCTGTTGAAAAATGTGCCTCCGTATGAAAGCTAGAGGCTTGGGCTCTAGGTCTATCTACTAAAGAATTATTCTGATCTTTAACATTGTGATAGTAATTTATATTTCTCATATGGCATAGTATCTCAACAATATTGCCAGCAGCCACAGAAGACAGGGCTGTCTCAAAAGTAATCTATGAAGCTATTTCCTTCAGAAATATCCCTCATTTTTTGGCTTAGATACATGAAAATCTATGAGACCAGCATTAATTTCTTCTTGCTAATGCCTGGATTCAGTCACAAACTGAGCACATGCAATTTAAGTGCTTTAATGGCCAGCAGAGAACTAGGACTGGAGTCAATTGCCTGTGCAGAAGCACCTGGTGTCACTGTGTCACTTTGCCTTACCAGCACACTCAGAGGTCCCCAGGAGGCCCTGTATCACATGTGCCAGTTTAATTAAGTTTATATGTCGTTGATGTCACCAATTACTCAAATGTGGGCAACTAAATCCCTGTTCAATACAGGCAAAGGACTTGGAAAAACTTTCCATTTCAGTAGATACAGCTGACATTGCTGTTAACTGCATAGTTCTCTGTCCTATATAGACTTGGAGCTTAATTCAGGGTCTTAGTTGCCCAAGTCAATCCTTCCAGGGAAATTTCAGGTGTCCTGGGATATCTGACACATCTTTATGAGTCTAATGGAAATGACACAAAACCTATAGAAAGCCAGGAAAGACTCACTCTGGGAACCTCATGTGCAGGAATGAATGGAGTCCTTGGTGTTTCTGTTTCATTTTGCTGATTTTTGGGGGGTAAATTCTAGTAAGAGGAAAGCATGAGAAAATGCAAATTATATACTGGATGTATTAATCAAACACTGAGACAGATTTCATTACTACATATCAAGGTTTCCCTTGATCAGCCTAGTACTGTTATAATCCAACTTCTAAACAGTTCTTGTCCATGATAAAACTGATACCAGTGAAGAATATCAGGTTTGCAATGTAAGCAAGAGGAAGTCAGCAGCCCTTGTAGCATCTGTAATGAAAGAAACATTTAAGCAATTCTGATAGTTCAAGCAAGAATGTTGGTTTTATCAAACTGAACTTAATCCACTGTTTACCTATGTTAATTGAAGCATTTTCAATCATTACTTTGGCAACCACCCCAGAGATGAATAGGTTATGGGCATCAGAAAATTAATATTAAAAAATAAATAAATTAAAATATTTTAATATTTTTAAATATTTTTTAAAAATAATATTTTCCTTATCAGTAGAGAATTTCAATTAGCATAGTCCAAATTACTTTTAATTTCATTGGAGTAAACCAACATTAAAGGAACTGCCTCTGTACCATACATAACCTTACTTACAAGTGAAATATTTTGTAGGCAGTGTAAACTGAAACAGATGCCAGTGAACAAACACAATTTTACTCTCCAGCAGCATCACAGCAACTAGCTTTAGAAAAGACTGCAATGCCAACATCAAAACCATGCTATTTGCTAGTACGTTCACCAGGTGCTCCAAGAGTCTATTCATACTGTCCTGACTGAGCTGAAATCACTTAATCTTCCACTAGCAGACACAAATATGAGCAATGCCTCTGAGATTGACAAGGGGAAGAGTTAATATAAAGGTCAGATAACAAAAAGCAAGACCCCACCTTGAATACAGAGTAAAAATCAAGTTCCATCCTTCTTGACTTCAGAATGAATCCATCAAGAATGATACAGTTCCCCAGAGCAGCATGGAAATCAGGGAATTAATCTCTAACAAAATGTTTTATGTTATGGAAACCTACAAATGGATTTGATTCAGTGACAGTAAATCAAACATGGTGGGTAGTTCTGTTTGACTGATGAGAACACATGCCTCTGGCAGCAGGGCAGTGACATATACAGGATACCAATAAATACTTTCACTGGCAGCTCAGAAGCCATTGCTCAGTGACACCAAAGGAATATAGAAAGCTTCAGGCAAAGATGCAGTTCAGCTAGCAAAAAGATAGTTTTCTATGGGTTTTTTTCTCTTCTACTCCTTTCTGCTGATCAAGAAATTAACAACTTTTGAAAATGCATGAAGAAAAACATAACAAAATCTGTCTAAAAGATTTTGTTGTTTTTACTGCTTCATGCTGTTAATAACTTGCTGCAGCTAATGCATACTTCCATAGTAGCATTTGTATGGTATCTGCAGCTGTTTGTATCTCACCCTTACTCTGCTCTTCGTCTCTACTATATTCGCATCTGACTCTCACCTTCCCACCCCCTACTGAAGCAATAGGGGTTCTGTTGAAAGAAGCTGCCATTACTGATATTTACTGTCAATGGAGAAGGAAAAGTGAGTGTCAGGGACACTCAGATGAAGATGAGGTTGCTCACAGTCACAGTCTGGTGTAATTTCATCTTTTGACATGAGGAGCTGAGGAAAAACAGGTTATTTTACCCTACAACACATTAATTGCTTGGTTCATCAGCACTGACCTCGCCAAGCAGCCCAATTCCTCAAGCATGTACCAAAGTTCACATCTAATCCAACAGATACATTTGTGCCCCTAAAGCTGTAAAAAGAACTACATCAGAGCCTATTGGTGTCTGCATGGATTGAGGAGTGCCTTGGATATAGTCTGTAAAGAATGAACTTCAGTATTGGTGGCTGAACTGTGCACAGTTGCTGGGGATTACAAGGGGCAAACAGAGGGAGTTACTACCAGGAGCAGAGAGGAAGAAGACAGAGGAGGCAATGGGGAACACCTGGGCTGTAAAGCAGAAGGTGCCAGCAGAGCCTTACAGAACTTCAGGCCAATGAGAGGTCTTTTATAATCACAAAATCATAGAATAGTTTGTGTTGGAAGGGACCTTAAAGATGATCGAGTTCCAATCTCCCCTGCCATAGGCAGGGACACCTCCCACTAGACCAGGCTGCTCAGTGCCTTGTCCATCCTGGCCTTAAACACCTCCAGAGAGGGGGCATCCACAGCCTCTCTGGGCAACATGTTCCAGTGTCTCAGCACACTCACCATAAAGAATTTCTTTCTTATATCTAGCTTGAATCTACCCTCTTCTGATTTGCATGTTATTCCTGGTCCTGCCATCACATATCCTATTAAAAAGTCCCTCCCCTGCCTTTCTGTAGGCCCCCTTCAGGTATTGATAAGCTACTATGAGGTCCCTCCTGAGCCTTCTCTTCTCCAGGCTGAACAATCCCAACTCCTTCAGCCTGTCCTCATAAGGGAGCTGCTCCAACCCTTTGATCATCTTCATGGCCCTCCTCTGGACCCACTCAAACAGATCAATGTCCTTCTTATGTTGAGGGCTCCAGAACTGAACATAGTACTCCAGGCGGGGCCTCACCAGAGCCAAGCAAAGTCTCCTCTCTTGACCTGCTGATCACACTTCTCTTGATGCAGCCCAGAACTGGCTTGGCCTTCTGGGCTGCAAGTGTACACTGGTGGCTCATGATTAGCTTTTCATCCACTGACACCCCCAAGAACTTTGACAAAATCAAATATATAAGATTAATACACATTTTAATTGCTCCATTAGAAAAAGGAGATAACAGAAAATTAAAGTAGTAGCCAACATGAGCTTTTAATGAGGGTGAGAGAACCGGAGCTAGAGAAGGAAGTGGGCAAGTTCCAAACTGCATCACTATCTGGATAAACACAGGGTCCACAGCGGTGAAAAAATAGCACCAGACCAGATCATCTGGTAATTAGCCATATGACTCAGACATTCAGACTGGACTGGCTTCCACTCAGCTTTGTCATTATACGTTTTAAGAGTATAGATGAGAGAGAGCCTGAGAAATAGTAGCAGCCATTTCCTATGGCAGTGACCAGCCCACCTGTCTTCACAGGAGACACAGTTGTGTCTCTCTAGAGCTGATGATGCTGCCAAGTAGCAGCCCAGAAATACTTTCAGTGAGGCAGCCAGTTAGGATGCTTAATCACTTCATCACCAGACTAGGCTGCAACTACCTTTCTCTGTCTCTTCTGTGTTGCTCACAATGGGAGAAGGTAGAAGAGTCATGAATGAAGGACTGAAGATGAACCTAGCAAGAACAGAAGGAAGTTAATTTGATTTTTCTCTTTGCTTCTCACCATCTTAATCTATTTTTAATTCCAAATAAAGTTAATTAATCTTTCCCAAACTGTGTCTATTCTATGTGAAACAATAGACCTACAGTCTGTAGACTATAGATCACAGTATGTAGACATACAAGGAGTCATATGGTTCAGGTAATTGGATAATGACTTGTACTGCATTAATATGTTAAATATACAATCAGGTGAGTCAAGAATGGTCTTTTAACATTCTATGTTCTTCTGAAGCACTGGGGAAGTCAGGCTGCCTTGACACCAAATATTTTAAGACATTTACAGGTCTAACTTTGGTTATAATACAGGTGTGCAAACAATGTAAATACAAATGTCAGTAAAAGAAGGAATACCCTTGAGATTTATGATCATATTAATGCTTATGGGCTATGTGAAAGCAGATCAGAATCTTCAGCAAGACTTCTAGAAAGACCTTTTCTAGCAAAGGATGAGGAAAATAGCACCTGAATTCAGATTACCTTCCAGCTCTTACCATCTGATCTAAGAACTTATCTTCAACTAGATCATCTTGCCTGGTTAAATAGTCTTCACAACCCACCAAGTATTCATTGGGTTTTTGTTTTTTTTTCATTTCCCAGGTTTATACCATCTGTGGTTATAGTATCTCTGCCAGGATCTCAGATACACTGAATTTTGCTAGTAAAACATGTAAAAACTTCCTTACCATAATGCTGTAAAAGTGCCAGACAGCCTGCTGCAGGCAACCCTTACTTCACTTGGGCACCAACAGTGGATCCAAATTGGAGCTGGAGATAAGAGGGCAAATACTTCTCCTATGCAGTTGTTTAAAGATCAGCTTTATGACTACACACTTGAACTACAGCTCTGTGGTTTGTGTCACTATGACATCAGTCAACTGAAAAATGGTGCTTTCTTCCTGCCACACTGCCAGAGCATAGGAGAGTGGAGGGAAGCTCTTCATATTGGGCATGGGCTGGTTAGATCTGTATATCCCTACTGCCTTGGGGAGGAAACAATTGTTTGGGGACACAGAGTCAGATTAAAAACACAAAATAAAAACTTCCTTTTTTTTTTTTCCAGCCACTACTAGCAAAGTTTTGTCTTTTGCAGGCATGCCAAGGCAAGAGATTACTGCTAGGTAAGCAATGTACTTTTTCCACTGGCATACAACTATGTGCAGTCTGCTCTCCACTTCAGCTTCTCAGGAGAATGTTATTGCAACCATGTAGCTACTGTAATTGTGATCCTTTATCTTTCCCCCCCAATAAGGATAGTCCCAGGAGCAGACAGCAGCAGCACTACTCACTCTACCCCCCCACCTGCCTCTATCCACACAAGGGTTTCAGCACCTGGGGCAGCTGGTGGACAGCCTCATGCATCTATCCCTGGTAGCTTGCTAAGCTAGCAGGCAAATGCAGCAGCTTAGAGTGCATTTCAGCCTGCACCCTTACTCACAGCAATAACAGAGCATGTACAGTAGCTGAGTCTTTGTGAACAGTCACAACAGGAACTATGGACAGAGCCACCGAGTCTTGCAGTTATGGATGTCTTTTGCTTGTGGAGATAAACGTGGTGATGTTATAGCTTCTGTTCTCTGCCCTGCTGTGTTTTTATAGGAACATACAGGCAGCTGTACTGAGCCCATTTAGATCTAGAAAGCAAATAATTGACAATGACCAGTCAAACCATTCTTTTGTGTAGCTGTCCTCTTCTGGCATCTGTCTTTTCATTGCATTTTTACATACTTTTTCCACCTTCTATTTTCTCTCTCAAATATCACTGAATACTACCCATCTTTAAAGTTCTGTTTTAATATGATGGAGGTACAGCAGAAAATCCCCCAAAGTGATGTTTTTCACAAAATCTGGCAAAGCCACTGAAAAATGGCATGCAAATATCAGTAGTTTGTGTCACAGAGGGCTCCTTTGTTGCTAGATAAAAGCACTTCATGCAAGCTGAGACTGTATTGCTTTTTACTGGTTCTCTCTGCATGGAAACTAATGAATCCTATGGATCATTGACAAGGTCCAACATAATGTAAGGGCCACATAATGTTAGGTGAGTGAGTAACCAAAGGTCAGTTTTAACAGTTGAGAAAATATGATTAAACTTTTTATGAAATAAATTTACATTCTGATCAGTTTGATTCTTCTGAGGCTTCTGGAAATATTTAAAATTCCTTGCCTCAATCTTATTTGAGAAGAGACATCAGCATTATTTCTTTAGCCTGCATCATTATGTAAATATTGACATTACATTGAATGCAAGTGTTTAGTAGATCACACAGCATTTTTTAAAGTTATATTCAGTGACAGTGATAGTTCATTCCTGCCTACATGCATTTCACTGCCTTTCTGGGGTATTTGTTAACATGATTAATGTCTAGGCAACTACAATCTTGTGGAAAAATATCGAGCTAGAAACTTACAAAGTTCACATTTGTAATGATTCTCTTCTTCATAACTATTAGTCTTTTTGCTGATGCTCCTAGGAATTTCTCTGATTCTCATCATAATTCTGTTTGTTTTCTCTCTAAAACCAAATTTTCATCTTTTTCTCAGGAATTTTTTAGAACTTTCTACTGCATTAATTTTCAAGATAAGATGTGTTTTCAAAAAAATTAAAACTATTATTTATGTTGCAGGTTCAGTGAACTTACTAAATCATCGACCTAGACAGTGAGGATTCTTCACCTGCAGAAGAAATACTTTAGGTGTGCATATCTTTGAGTCTTCTCAAACACACACATTTCTGAACTCTGAATAGCTAGAGAGTATAGGAGAGTAAAAACTTGGGGCTAAATTGGTAACTACCTTGATTTTTTCCATTGAAGATGCTGTCAATAAGATAGTGAAAGACAATGTCAGAGTCAAGAATGGAGTGAGCAACATGGGATTCAGAAAAGGATACTAGGTGGACTGGAAACCCATTCTGAAAATCAAGAATATCAGCATGGAGGGTGTGCTAATGTATGGGGGTAGGAGAGTGCAGTGGAGTGAGTCAGTACAGATGTGTCAGGAACATATATGCTCAGCCTCACTGATTGAAGGACTCAGACACACTAAGCCATTAAGCCACTAAGCCATCCATGTAGGTGGGACAGGAGAAACACTGATATATGAGAGGGGTGAAAGTCAAATCTATGTATCTGAGGAGAACTTCACTTTTTCCTGAAGTACACTAGATCTAGTTTTCTACAACAGGTACAGTTTTTTCTTCATTTTTGGAGGAGTAGTTTTCTGCTTCTTCTCCACTGACTCTTTGATGATATTTCAGTCATGGATCAGCATATATTGATCTGACAACATAGCCCTTGGCTGACTTGGAATGAGCTCAAAAATATCTGTGAAATGGTATGAAATCCATCCTCAGCAAAATGAATCCTGTAGCAATGTTTACATAAAATCTGAATTCCACACTCATCGGTGATACTGTTAATTTGAACTCATTTTTTATTGCTTGGATATTATCCAAATCTAAAAGCTATTACCTGGCTTTGAAGTCATCTGTAGAGTGTTTTTGTGAAGGAAGATGCACATTGGCCTAATTATAAACATAAAAGTATCTCTTCTAATGGTGTGTGACAGACTGACTTTTTAAATAACTGCTTATTCTGAATACACTGAGATCAGGACAGACATAAACACTTCAGGTAAAAGAAGGAGGAGGAGGAGAGAAAGGAAGTATGTGAGCACAAAGGCAAAGCCTCAGTTCCCAGTCAGCTTCCACTGAGATTTCGAGCAGAGCAATTTTGACAGGAAAGGACCTTTGAAGATCATCTGATCTAAAACACTGCTCACAAAAGATTGAGCTTCAAGCAGTGTCCAGTCATATTCTGAGTATCTCCAAAGACAGAGATACCTGCTACATACTGGTTTTTCCTCATACTTAATGAGAATTTCTAGTCCTGCAAGTTTGTTTCTTTGCTATGCATCTCAGAAAAGAGTCAGACTTCACTATAGTCACCCCTGGATGAATACAATCTTGTCTTACATTTCTAGAAATGCTCAGATGTTTTAAGTGATCCATGATGTAGATTTGCTCTATCATAGATAATACTTCGCTTTCCCAAACTTGGCTGCTGGGCATAAAGATCTGGGGAGCCAGAAAGAAAACTTATTTCCAGTTTCTTCTTACTGTTCTTCTGTGTGAGCAGCTGCATGGTCCTAACTGCCATCTGGGGTTGATGATAAAGCTTGAAATCTTTTCCCTCTGATTCAGGCTCTAGTTTGAATCAACATTCTTAAAGACAGAAGCTGTTAAAGCAAAGCATTGATTAAAAAGTTAATTGCAAAGACGAAACAAACACAATATCTTTCTATTTTCCCCTACAGAGGATTAGATCCTTTCAAATCCAAAAGCCAAGGATCTGGACAAAATTTGAGGAGTTTTTTTTGTCTTATTATTGTGTTTCCTGAAACTATTCAGCTGAAGTCAGTAAGATACAATGTGAAAAAATGTGAGATTGAGTCAAGTCTGGAAGTTTTGATAACTACTTAGAAACAGCTTGATTTTAAACATGAGAGCACTTGGAACAGGCCTGTGCAGGATGTTTGGTAGGGAAAATTCTAGAGAAATGAGCCTGAATCAGTTCCAGAGAAGTGCATCTACTATTACTTACAAAGGCAAGCCATCGTTAACATGCCTGTTGCCAGGAGTAATATCACTTTTTTGAGGTTTAAAGCTTAGACCAAGATATTGGCATATCCTCATAAATATGTAACTGAGCAAACAGTGCTGCAAGGCCTTGCTATGTGAGGATAAACAACTGTTTCTTGCAGTTAATGATTGCTGAAGTGGCCTTGCTTCACTGATTCTCTTCTGTTGATGAAAATATTGTGTCTCAGGAGCAGACAGCCAAGCAGGTTGAGGAATTCGGCAAATGCTGAACAGAGATTCATTCCTCCTTGTTTTGGCTTTCAGCAAACCTGTAAACCTTACCTTGAAATATGTCTCAAATTGCGAACACTGGAACGGGCTTTCCAGAGAGGCTGTGATCTCCTCTGGAGACATTCAAAACCCATCAGGAAGTGTTCCTGTGTGACCTGGTCTAGGTGTTCCTGCTCCAGCAGGGGGATGGACTAGATGATCTCCTGAAGTCCCTTCCAATCCCTGATATTCTGTGATTCTGTGATTGGGAAGGAATATAGCCAGGTCAGAGACATGCTTAGAGGACATGCCCCGTCCTTGGAGGTGTTCAAGACCAGGCTGGACGAGGCCCTGGGCAACCTCATCTAGTAGATGTGTTTGTTAGGTGGCCCTGCTAGACAGGGGGGTTGGAGTTACATGATCCTTGGGGTCCCTTCCAACCCAGGTCATTCTGTGATTCTGTGACATGTGAATTAGACACCTGCAGGCAAGATAAGAAGTGTGAATTGTGATGTTTGATGAAAATAACACAAAGAAATTACTCAAAATGCTTGATGGCATGATTACAATGACAAAAGAAAGGGAAAATTTTGAGTTTAAAATTTATTTCTGCTAAAAAAGGAAGCTTCCTTTAAAAACAGAATTTCCAATACAATCCTCTTAAATTTGGAGACAACTACTAAATGTTCAATAGAGGATAAAATACCTTAAATGATTAAAAGTGTTTGGTGATGAAGACATTAAAGAAAGTTACAGTGTGATTAAAGTTACTGTGGTGCTGTGTCACTTCTGTCTCTTGAGCATCTGGATGATTTTTTTTGTCACATCAATTGCAAAGAGGAAAGGAAGCAACCTAGTTTCTGTGTAAATCCACTTGGGAAGAAGACAATTCCTACTACAGTCCTGTGTCTTCGCCCAAGTTACAGTGTCAAAATGGCATTACAAATCAACCTCTCCCCCTCATGGAATGTGGAGTGATTTTATGGCACCATTTTTCTCCTGTTGTGCTTGTATGTAACTGTGTTAGTCCTGAGCAGCATTGCTAGTGCCATGGAGAAGGATCTTCCTGGGTTGTCACCACATAATACTTTAATATAATACTAATAGTACTTTGGTCTACACAACAGTTCTGCTGCATGCAGAACTATTTCTTTTTGGAAGCCAATTAAACTGAGTGATCTGTTTCAGGGAAATCCAAGTCTAATCATAATCCCAAAAGGGCAGAAAAACAGTTTATCCAATGACTGATTTTTTTCAAAAGCTTTAAGTGTATGTGTAATAGTGTAGTTTGGATGAAGGAATCAATATCTTGTTCAAAGTAGATTAAATTTTATTTGAAGTAAAATACTTGAACCACAAATAGTGAAAATATAGGGAAATTGTTTCTATTTATTGATGAGTTTTCAGCAATGAATACTCACTAGAGTAGACAGACTAACAAGCTTTCCTTTCAATGGAAAAATAGCTCCATCTCTTTCAACCTCTCTTCACATGTCAGTTAGATGCTTCAGTCCATTAATCACCCTCATAGTCCTTCACTAGATTCTCTCATTTATGCTGGGAAGCCAAGCACAAGACCCGGCACTCTAGATGGGTCCCACCAGTAGCAAGTAGAGAGGAAGATGAACCTACTTCAGCCAACTGGTCCCTCCCTACCTAATACACTTCACAGAATCAGAAAATAGCAAAGGTTGGAAATTACCTCTGGAGATACTGCATTCCAAATCCCCTTTCCAAAGCAGATTCATCTACAGCAGGCCAGACAGGTTCACATCCAGAGGGTTTTTAGTGTCTGTACAGAAATAAGCTCCACAACCTATCTGGGCAGACTATTCCAGTGCTCTGTTACCCTCAATTTAAAGAATTTTTTCTTCATTTGTGTTGACATGGAATTTCGGGTGTTCTAGCTTGTGTCCATTTTCCCTTGTCCTGTCTCCAGGCACTACTGAGAAGAGTTTGTCTTCATCCTCTTGACAACCACCCTTTAGATATTTATAAGCATTGATTAGATTCCATCTAAATCTCCCCTTCTCCAGGCTAAACAGACCCAGGCTTTCCTCATAGGAGAGGATAATGTCTTTGTTGCAAGGACACACTGCTGGCTCATGTTCAGTTGGATATCAACTATTACTTCTAAATTGCTTTATAGCTGGACTTCTTCAAGGCTGTACTGGTGCCTAAGGTTATTCAAGCCCAGGGGAAAAAGTCAGAATTTCCCTTTGATGAACTTCATGATGTTTCTGTTGTCCCAGATTTCCAGCCTATCAAGGTTACTTTCAAGGTCTCATCTTTTCATCCTTTCAGAGCAGGTCTTCTATAAAAAGAATTTACTTCTTAATTCCATTTTTTCATTAGCCTCTCTCTTGCCTAAGTCCACATTTCCATTTTCCCTAAATCTACCATTCCTTATTAAAGTCTTCGGAATATATTTTATTTTCATGACATTATATGCTATGTGTGTATTTGAAATTTATTTAGACATAGGTCTTCACAAATAGTATCTGGTTGACCCTGTGATTTTGTCTCTGAGTATAGATTAGTCAGAATAGTAAATAAGACTAACAAAAAAATGAGATCATCTCTCCAGGAATTTGATAACCTTGTCTCCAAAGGAACTACTAAAAAACACAAACCCAGAGACTGCTTTCCTATATCAAGGACTGGAAGGTACGAGCTACATGTCATTAACTGTGTCTGACCAGAGCCAAATGTTATCAACTTCATATCTATGATATTTTGAGGAAAGTGCAAGCAATAGGAAGCAGAAAGGGAAGGCAGAGATGAAGAGTAGGAAGATAGGAGGATACAGGCAGAAACTATTACCTTACAAAATTTGTGAATTTTCTGCTATTTCTATAATGGAAGAAGTAGCTCTACTGAGGAAACCAAGTAGGCAAAGCAAAAAGTCAAAATTAGCATTTTACTGCCTTCAGAATTCAGTCAGTACCTACACAACTGCCTGATACCCTCTCCTTCCTTTAAGGAATCTAAGGACAGACAGCTCTCAGACCACCTGTGACTTGTCAGGCACAAATCTGTGGACATGCCAAGGCAGCTGTATTGTTCCAGAAGGCTTAATGATTCTCAATTCAATACACAATAATTTGTCCTTTAGTTTTTCCAAATCCTATTTCAATTTAACCCAAAGATACAACAGAGCATTCAAACGTTGTCAAGGAGCCCACCATGGGGAATGGAAAGACACACACCTGCCTAAGAACTTTAGAGACTCTTTGTTTATTTACTCAAAATCTCAACATCTCTTTACCTGCTTTTGGGATTACAATTCAATCTGGTCAGTGGAATGCTAAGTGCAGAAAATAAAAACAAATTCTTAAAAGAGGCAGTACATTGCTATACTTACTGACATTTTGTAATTCAAGACAATAAGTATCATTTTGCTCTCACATCAAAATACCACCTAACATCTCTAATATATCATATATGTACATTTCCTCTGGGCTTTGATAACTTGAGTCTAACATAAAAACAACAGCAGCAACCACAAAGCAGTGGCCTGCAGGCTTCTGCTTTGTATTGGCTCCTGAAATTCTTACCTATGCCCTCTGCTGCAAACATATTTTTAAAGGCAGCATCCCAGACAGAACAGGAAATCTTTAACCCCAACCAAATACTTCTCACTCTTTTCTCAGGAGAAAAAATAAATACCAAACTTTAGACTTTATAGAAGAATAAGTGTCTTTAGTTTGAGTTCTGGGGAAATGAGTTTGGATTGGGATTTTTAAGGGTGAGGAGGAAGAACAGCAATCTTTTCTATTGATCATTTTGCATTAATTAAATTATTTTTCTTCTTTTTTTCATTCTTCTTTCTACAAATGTAATCCATTTCTCATTTCCTGAGCAGAATATCTGAGCATTTCCTAAGCAGGATGTCTAAGTAAAATTTCTTTTCAAGAGTTGAAAGTCCAGAATCACCACATCTGGATTGTAGTCTGCAGAAAACACTGGAAGTGGCTGTCCAAAGGTCAGGATTTTCAGAAATATTTCTTGAGTACTGAGAAGAATAAATACCTCCTAGCACAAAATATCAAATCAGACTAAGGGAAATATCCAAGTGGATGAAAATGGACCAAAAGGGAAGATCAGACAAGTTTAGGGAGTTTTGATGAAACCATATTTGAACAGGTAGGAAAATGTCTAGAAAATGGTGCTTAGGTAAAGCAAGACTCATCTGCATCTAATGTGTGAATATCTGAAGAACTCAGTTGATGAAGGTTACCTGATTGTTAGATATTATTGTGCAGCTCTTGTTTTTAATTATCTTGTTGTCCTAAAGCTTACTCTGGGACTCATTAATGTTGTGCCAAACAGCTTCCCACCCTACACATTGCCAGTGACCAGTATTGGCAGCACAGACTCCAAGCACACTGTCCCCGATTGACACTGTCAGTATTAGTAGGACGTGACCTGCTTTATTCACATCAGATGTAGCCAAGGGATGACACAACTGGCTGTTGCAGCCAGATGACCTGTCACCAAGTCCATCACTTAATGATCCAGTGTTTGCTATCAGGGATTGGGTGAGCCATCCTACGGAAGTGTTGCTGCTTATATCTTTCCTGCTGACTCAATAAAACCTCATCTTATAGCACATTATCAGATTCCACTACAGAACACATGCCTATAACATATTCATAATTGTGTATGCCACCACTTCTACACATGTAGTAAGAAATTCTATTTATTTCCACTGTTAACCCCTTCCCCTCTGAAATACATTAGCCAAAATCTTAAACTCAACTTTGAGATACCTGCATATAGAAGAAAACATTTTTTGCAGAAGACAAGTGGATCCCTCAATTTGAAGATCACCTGTACCAAAGGGTATGCATATAAATCAATTATAATGCTAGGTTTTACTTCTGTAACAATGATATCTTCTTTTAGGAAGTAGAGTGGAAAAACAACCATAAAATGGCTTTGCTTATCCAAAACAAGCTGATGGGAAGTAAAGACTGGGCGAAGTAATTGAGCCTCATTACAGTAAACTAAATTCAGCTTCCACAGTACAGACTAATACAGGCATACAGAAGCAACTGGGGAACTCAGCACAAAGGTCTAAATTCCACCACAGGCAGCTCAAAAGGCAAGTAAATCTGTGAGTCACAGGTAATGTGCAAGTTAATCTACTGTGTTATTGCTCTAAGAAAGGTAAAGAGAAGAATAGTCTTGTTATTTTAATGCTTTCTTATAGCCAAATGGTAATTTACATATGCATATAACTGGTTCTAAATCACCTAAGAAGCTTCATACTGTATGTATATGCATATTTATTGGTTTTAAAAGTTCTTCAATTTTAACTGTAAATTCATGATAACTTTTTAGTTATAGCTGATTTGGACTGCCAGAATATGCAAGCAATACTATATGCTTTATGCTAGCAATGTCAGAACAGACTTCCTATATTGTGTAAAAATCCATTATAGCTCTCTTTTTAACCTTCTGCTTTGTCATTACTTGCCTTGGCTGATAGTCTAGTGTTTTGCCACTTGAGAATACTTGGTTACACACATCATCATTCTTCATTATTGTCTGTGTTTTCTTAACATCCACACAGACATTTTCTACTGAACTGAGAACACCACATATTCTTCAGAGTAAGAAACAGCATTTCTTTCTTTTGCCAAGCTTACATCAACATAATAAGAGGGGAATAAATAAAAGCCATTTTCAAAGGGGAATAAATAAATGGACACTTTCTTTGTAATATGAAGTCTGCAGAAACATAATATAGTGAAGTACTTGATTTCATCCCTCCTCTTATGTGGTTAAAATTTTTTATCGTTTGGTGCTGTAGATCTGTTGTAGGCACTATGTGGTCTGAAAAATCAGCAGGGATTATCCAGCCTCTCCAGTCACTGTTATTTTCCAGAAAGCGCCTCTTTGCCATTAGCTGTCTCACTACTAATGCTTGATGAAGGCAATTAAAACAATGAAGGCAATTAAAACAATTATGTTTCTGATTCCTAGCAATGTCAGCTATCTGAGATGTGAATAAATTGCAAGGGAAAAATATTGAATTCTTCAATCAGGTGGCACACTTATCAAATTACTGGAACTCTGTATAGGCAGCCTCTGCCTTTATGCTCCATCAGTTTGTTTACATCAGTTTTGTTTACAGATGCAGCCTTAGAAGACAAATAATGTTTACAACTCTTGCTGCTGTTTGAGGCAGATTATCCTTTACTATGAAGAATAATGACAGCTAAAATTCTTACTGGACTTCCTTGTGTTCTCCTTGGGTCTAAGTAAGAGGAAATTATAAAGACTTTGGGTTATTTACTAGTTGTAAAATTTTATTTAGTCTTTTTCTGAAAGCCTGAACTCTAATGCTACCTTTAAAAATGTGTTTTTGTTTTACTTTTGTATTTTGCTTTGGTTTGATTCGTCTTGTTTTTTTGCTACATGGACTGGATTCCTCTATTTCTTAGTAAAAATTGCCTAGGTGGAAATTATTTGGATGTCATTTCTAGGGTTTTAGTTACCTGGAGTGGAAGATACAAACCACTGTTCCATTCCAGTGAGACAGCAGGGAGCCCATCAGTATTTTCTGTGAATGATTTTCAGGGCTGATGCAATTCTCCTTCACATGGGTGTAGATCAAGATGCATTAATATATTTAGCTCTACTAATATAAGATCCACTAATATCAGTAGACTGGCATCATGTGGCATTTTGTAGTTAGCTTTTTTTCTCCTAATGGCAGTTAATGCAATGGAATAGCCCATTTTGTATAGAAGAAAAAACTCTTTCACTTGGCAGGTCTTGGGCTGTCCAGGTGCTCAAAAAATCTTATTCCATGGCAAAGGTACTTAATGGCTCAAATTTTGCCTCTAGTCTTGTGGCACCACTTTGCAGATCAGATCTTTTTTCCATTTCAGTACAAAGGAGGAAACTACTGACTTCCAAGGGATCATACATTTATCCCCATTTGAAGAACTCTGTCAAGAATTGATTTGAAAAAAAGTTTGGATAGTGTATGGCATTTTTTCCTCGACAACATCTCCAATATTCAAAGATTATTTTCAAAGCCTATTTATGGAAAATCATTTGCAGCTTCATTTTAATTGCAGAGAAAAGACAATATTCCAGCTCAGGCTCTACAAGGCACTGAGCAACCTGATGTAGTGGGAGGTGTCCCTGCCTATGGCCGGGGGGTTGGAACTCAATGATCTTTAAGGTCCCTTCCAACCCAAACTATTCTATGATTCTATGTATGGCTACAGTTTGAGATAAAGCTAAAGTCACAAAGTGACTCAACTTGATATGTATTACTGGAGATCTTTCAATTGTAAACTGAAGTTGCCTTTTCTAAGAGATTCTAAACCTCTTATTCTCTATATGGCCTGAGAGCCCAAATTTCACGGACAGTAACTATATACATGAAAGGCTACACATCTGGCCCTGAAGACCTCTATTCACCTCTCAAACCAGGATTACAGGGCACATATCTTGCTGGTGTAGTAGATAGGAGTTTCCAGATCAGACATTTGGATAAATATGGATATACCCATTAAGAACAGGCAGTGAACATGAAGATTATGGCATTACAATTCATCCCTGAATAATGTGATATGAACCTCTGCATCAGCTGATATGTCAAACTTGTCAAGCTCCCTTTTTCCTTTCTCTGCTTGAAAGTGATTGAAGTCTCTCCTACAGCTCGCTGTGAAAAGTTCAAATCCAGACTTTATCTCTGGTCATTGCCTTATCACTTCAGAAATAGATGCAAAATTGAGGTGAGAAAAAGATGAAGAAAATGAGAAAACAGCTTTGCAAACAGACTTGGTAAAAGCTAGAAAAATAGAAGGTGACAAATGATATGAGAATAAATTAAAGAAATTTAGTTAAATTAAAGTGATAAAATTAAGAGAGTCTGATCTTCAAAGATGGGTTTTTCCAGGCTAACCTGATTACTTGTCTGGTAAGATAACTGATTTTCTAGAGCAGGGAAATGCAATAGGTCTCATCTACCTATGTGGGAAGATACAGAAAATTGTTTAGCTGCAGAAGATGGTAATTAACATAGGATTTATAACAAGTATAAATAGCCTGATAAGGATGCAACAAGTTATGTTGAAAGAGTAAACTGGTGGTGCTGGATAAAGGTTCAGAATTATGGAGAGATTGACCTTAAATTTTTGTTAGAGACATCAGCACAACAAAATGGAAGTGTGCTAAGACAGTTAGATATGAATCTAAAGAGACTTTTGTCCTTACAGAAAAGGATTAGGATATCATATAGTGAGATATGGATTAACTTTTAATTTGAATGGCCTGGAATAACAGAAGGTGGCTGAAATGTACTTAAGAAATAATGAAAATAGTATCTACTATAAGCAGAAAACTTGGAAGTTGGAAGTTATAACAGAGAATAAATTATAACAGAGAATACAATTTGTGTCACTTATGATCCTAATTAATGAATCCTAATTGTAACAAATGCAGGGAGAAATGTACTCTGTTCCCCTGACCATGTCAGCCTTTATCACAAAAAAGGAGAGTAAACTAGACTGAGTTGGTAGCCAAATAGAGAGGATGTAACAGTTCTTTAAGAAGATTTGGATATTACTTATTTGGAAAAGCACATTTCTGAATGATTGTAAAATATTTCAGTATCTTGAATGTAATAGCTTAAATCCTTGAATGGATCTTAAACATCTCTCCTTCTACATTCAGTTGCATCTTTTGCACTGACTATGTCTGGCTTCAAATGTCACAGACCTTACTGCAGCATTTGTTTAGAGTCCCACAGCACTGTGAACTTAGGTACAAATTAAAGCACCTGAATGTTTTTGTCTTTATCTTGGCCTCTCATCAGGTTATCTATCTGACCTAATATTGAGTTGACTATATACCAAAGAGAAGATACCATCTGCTCCTTCACAGGCCGTGACTAGTAGTTATCCCTGGAGATGAAGAAAGTTTGTTTCTGTAGTGATGCTTTTGGCCTTAGCACCTGTCCAATACACCTGCCAATTTTTGATCAAACAAGAAAGCATCATTAGAAATTGAGGAGCATTGCCACTGTTGAGTGTTCTTTGCAGCAAGATGTGGACTCCAAAAAAGGCATAGCATTTTTGAATATTACTGTGCTAGGAAATATGACATGGGGGGAAAGTTGGAAGAAAAATTGTTCTGCTGCTGAACAGGGTTGAAAAAAATTCCTTTAGGTTTTACAAATGCTGTGTATCTTTCTCTTGCATCTTGATCTTCTCCCTTGAGAATTCAACAGTGAAGGAACAAATATTTAAGAGGAAGAAACACTATTTTTTTCTACCCAGATATCCTGATACTTCTTATTTTTCAGATTTGCCCTTATATGCAAGGTCTAATTTGGGCCAAGTAAACAATGGTGCATAAAGAGGAAGAGAGACAAATGTAAAAGTGATGATGAAGAGTTCCTCTTAAAACTTTTTGTATACTGAACTTTGTGTGATTTGGTTCAAGTTTCTTAGCAAAAAGTTCTTTCTTATCCCCCACTGAATTCAAATATCCAACAGTAAACTCATTTTCTCTGTCATTTTTCATGAATGTGCTGTTCAGCTATGTATTTGCCATTGTTTTTAATTCATTAGAGTATGAAACTCTTGGTGCCTACAGATTTGATTTGTAATTCAAGTAATTTACTTCAGAAAATATGGTGCCTCAGGATTCTTCAGTTAACTTGAAGTTTTCTATTTGAAGTGTACATTTCATTGATGTGTTCTTGCGTGTATATCACACTACATATAAACAGGTCATTTATCCCAAAAATGTGTATACCACTAAATATCCCCAAGCGTAAATACTAACTGAAATCTGTTCCTTCAAAACACAAGCCTCTGAAAAAAATTAAATCTTTCATTATACCCTTGAGTAAATAGCTGGTTCTGTCAAATGTTTATATAAAGGTTGAATTGAGCACAATCAAGGACATTAAGATTATAAAAATTTGCAGCAACCACCTGGTGCTGAAATTGGGAACATTATTTCCATTATATTATAATTTCATCAGTGACAGTCTTTTAGGTATTTAACAGCAATACAGTTTTTCACAGGCTGAAGTGAACATCTTGAATTTTTTCCAGAAAACAGTATGAAAGTCATTTCTTTGGGAAAGAACTGAGATAATATTCTCCATGTGATATGATTAAGCAAATAAGCAGCTGTGCTTTCTATGAGTTGCAACATCTTCTTGGGCTTCAGGGTTAGCGCAGTGTAGAGCAGATGGCTGTTCTGTGATCTGATAAGGAGAAGCTGATATTTTTGCAATGGTAAAATAATTTTTTGAGAGGGACATTAATAAGTACCTCTCCTAATCCTAATGTAAAAAAGATCCTTAAGTTATTAAGGGATCCAAGGACAACTCAAGCTGCAGGCCTTTGGAATGAGAAAGGGAAAAACTGCTGCAGAAAGAAAAGTCTTGCCAGAATTTTAGTCTCTTTTGCTTCACCTCACTGCTGAAGATTTATATTGTATTCCAGCTTTCTTATCCTTTCACATCCTAGTGTCCAAGAAGCAGTGTGGTATCAGAGGCATTGCATCTAGTTTCCACAAAGGCAGGACAAAAAGATTTATGCCATCAATGCACTGCTCTACTGAAGTCACACTCTCTTCTTGAAATTTGACAGAAAAAAAAATGCCTGCTCAAAAACAGCTAGACAGTCACTTTAGTAAAAAAGTACACCAGGCTCTCCACAAAATAGCCAAAGTTAAGTTGAAATTTCTTCAGCAGAAACTGAAATGAGAAATACAACCCAAATGTTTCTTCCAAGGAAAATTTCAATCATTGTTTTCTTTAGTAGAGTTTAAAGAGGGGAGTCTCAGGGTGGTATCAAAGAGAAGGACTGGCTTTGAGGCTGTACATTTTTCCTATTTCTGACGAGTGTGAAAGGATTTCTACTAGGATGGTAAACTGGAACAGGCATTCACCCTCACAGAAGGGTTCCCTCTCCAATCTCTTCTGAAAACTTCCCTAATTGATGGGACAAGTTGCTAAATGGCAGTGGCCTTTAGCTGGATTCTATAAGCAGCAGTGACATCAAAGATGATGAAGGGATTGGAACATCTCCATTATGAGGAACAGCTGAGATAACTGGGTCTCTTTAGCTTGGAGGAGACTGAGGGGTGACCTCAGTCTATAAATATGTAAAGGTTGAATAACAGGAGGATGGAGCCAAGCTCTTCTCTGTGACATCCAATAATAGGGACTTGGGGCAATGGGTGCAAACTGGAACACAGGAGGTTCCACAGAAATATAAGAAAAATACTTTTTCACAGTGTGGGTGATATAACTCTGGAACAGGCTGCCCAGAGAGGTTGTGGAGTCTCCTTCCTGTGTGACGTGTTCTAGGTGTTCCCTGCTCCAGCAGGGGATTGGACTAGATGATCTCTTGAGGTCCCTTCCAGTCCCTGATATTCTGTGATTCTGTGAAAACAAATGTTGACTATTCCCTTTTTTGTCTATAACTAGCCTCAGCCACATCTGTAGGCTATGGCAGTCTGAGACATTTAAGTGTGAAGTCTTCATCACTTTGTGCATGCCAATCAGCAGCAAATCTAGTAGCATCTTTTCCTACTTAGACATTAAGCGTGGTGATCTCTAGAAAGCATGCAACAGCTTTGAAAAAGTTTATAAAACATTACAGAATAAAATACGAACTGGGATGAGCTATTAGTAGTAGTTTATGGCTCAAGCAATTTTGAAATGGTTGTTGTCTCAGACTTTGGTTGTTAAGCATAAAATGCTACTGCTGACTGAAATCTTTTTAACTTTAATAGCTGTGGCACCTCATTTAGCTCAAACTTTCTGTTGCATGCTCCAAGAGATGCATCTTTCTTACACACGCCACTAAGATACTTCCCAATTCTAAGAGAAAATGTGACCTTTTCTTGATTGGTGACATGTTTTGATTTGTCTTCATCCTCACAATACTTATTTTTGTTTTTTGTATACCTCATACACAACCTAGAAACTTTTCTCATTATTTTGTACAGATATGCCTTTCCCATTTTCAACCTTTTAATTCTATTGAGTCTCCTTGCTGCTATCTTTCACATTTTGCCTTTACCATTTCTATTTATAAAGCTGTTAAAATACCAAGGAATCATTTTGACCTTTCCATTTAATCAATATTAAGGATAGTCAGCTATCAGCAAATGTTGCTTCATACAATAACTATGTGGGAGAGAGACAGTTTCTCATTCATCACCTTAATCAGATGACTGTGGAAGGAAATAAAAATATCTTGAGTACCCGAGATTTTGCTTCAGAAACATCACTTTTTGAACATCTCCATTAGTTGGGCTTAGTTGTGGATAGTGTCTGCTTTAAAGAAGATTATTTGCCCTGTTAGCAGAAAAAGTGGCCCATTCTGTCAACTCTTTTTCAATATAATTACATCACAGATGACAAACTACTATTCCAACTATGCACTATGATTACTACTCAGGAAACATAACACTTCTCCATAAATGTACATGTAAAAATACTGGAGAGTTGGGTAGGAGTGGGAGGGATTTGGACTTTAAAATGTGTGAAGTGAAAAAATAGAAGGCTACTAAAAAAACTGGTGTTAATAGGTAGGAAAAGAGCCTGGTTTCTTTGAATTTTCAATGGTTTCAATAATTCTTTGTTTCTACTCCTATTTATCTTTTTACAAAGACTCGTTAATTTTTACTAGGCATTTCTGACTCCAAAACTTATTCCTCATAGCTGGCTATATTTTTTAGCTTAACATTCTCGGAACTTTGCCATAATTTAAAATTAGACACCTTTTTCTTGAAGTATAAATGGAGACCTGGGCTCAATTACTTCAGATATCCCAGTCTCTGGTCAATGTTGATAATGACAGAAACATTTCTGCTGTAAATGCAAGCTGTGCCTGTAAACTCCCTCTTAGATACAGTTCTCCTTTGACAGGAATGTGAGTCTGGCTGGTAATACCAAAGACACTGCAGAGGTAAGGTCTTAATTCCTGTTTGTCATGAGCTTTAAAATAAGGAAAATACAAGATACATGATGCAGTCAGTGAAACTTTATCACCCTTAGCCATTGAAACCAGAACTGTGAAATTAACTGAAGCACTCAGTATCTGCAATCCTCAATTTAATTTATGTGCACTATAATGTAATTGTGATATCCAGACAAAGGTGAAGGGTAAATAGATTCTTCTGTACAAAACTGGCAACAATTGTTTTTGCACTGCTCATAGTCCTAGTTGGCAAATGTCATCACACCAAACTTTGAATATCTGAAAGAATGCCTGTGCATCTCAGCTTATGACATAGCAGAGAGGCTTCTATAGTCAAAGCAGGAAAAATAGGTACTTGTACGTGTGAGTCATCTGATCTATTTTAGAATTTTTTTCCATAGGTTTGCAACAGGAGTGTGGTGCTGCAAGTATACATATACATGCCTAAAACACCTACATCTAGAATAAGTCTACATGGATTTTGCCAAAAATACCAATTGAAGAAAATAAAATGTTGTCTAAAGTCTTAAAACAGGTATACAGAGTTCACCTCAAATTTAAGATGAGAACAGGGTAAGCATCCTCATCCTCCTAAATGAAACACATAGAACATTATAAAGAGACAGTCACAAAGATTGCTTCCCTAAATGCATTTCATTGTGATTCCAGAACAAAGAGATTTGTTTTTCATTAGACCAAAAAGCACACAGAGACTGTACTGAAAAAGGAGATTTCTGCAGATGCACCCAAACTCTAAACTATAAATCACAGCCAGAATTTCAGAGTTGATCTCAATAAATAAAATAATACTGCCATTCTGAATTCAGGGCTTTTAATACATAAACAAAGAACATCTATGCAGAGCATATTCAGCAAATCCAATGTATGTGTCTTTTATTACCTACCTCTTATGCATCCTCTGTGGAAATCTTCTCTAGACAATTAAGTGGCCTTTTCTGTGTGTGCAGGTCATCTGCAGCTTTCGTGTTCATTTGACTAGTTTATTTCCCTGTATTTAGTGTTATATCATATGATCACAGACAAGTCAGAGCAAATTCAAAAATCCAAATAAGTTGTCCAAAACCTGCTTTTCTACCAGGCTAAATGTCAATGTTATTAAAGTGATACACAGAAATTATAAATAAGTTAATCTGAATAAGATCTTTAACACAACAAGGTCATTAACATTTGAGACAAGCATTCAGTCATTTCTGAGAACCAGACACCCAGGAAATCTAGAAGAGAGCAAGCCTGTTCCTGGACAAACACAGGGTTCCCACAGTGTTTGCCAGAAAGCACAGAAAAACCCACATTTATTCTCAAACAAGAGACTGTACAGATGTCTCTATGGTAAGGTAAAAAGTTCTGTTTCTCAGCAAGGTGGAAAGCTACACTGCTTTGGTAATGGGGATGATGGAACCCAAGACAGCATCTCTGCACTGTGCTGAGTGCACCTACCAGTCTCTCAGAGCCAGCTTAGGCATCCTTAGAACAGCACTGCAATGTAATATATGAATGTTCTGGGCTCAGTAGAGATCTCTCTTACATTGCACTGCCATAACAACTACTGCAAAACAAAACTGCCACAAGCACTCTGACTCTCTTGCACAGATGATAAAATCATTTCAATTTTCCTTCATATTTCAAAATCTTGAGGAGTGTTTAATTTTTAAAAAATCTAGGACTAAATTTTCAGTTCTCTTCTAGTATTTGTTTTGTTTTGTTCGAACTTAATTTTCAGTTTTCATATTTTTATTTATTTTTCAACGTGGCACATTCCAATTAATTAAATTAATGCAGTTATTGCATAGTATTGTGGATACTTCAGCCTCCCTAAAATGTTTCAATCATATATTTACATCAGTGTAAACTGGGGACTGACCTGTTAGAGACCAATACAGGGGAAAGGGATCTGGGGGTCCTGGTGGACAGTAGGATGACAATGTGCTCTTGTGGCAAAGAAGGCCAGTGATGTCCTAGGGTGTATTAGAAGGTGCATAATCAGTAGGACAAGATACGTTCTCTTCCCCCTCTAATCTGCCCTTGTTAGACCACTTCTGGAGTAATGTGTTCAGCTTTTGGGGCCTTCAGTTCAAGAAGGACAGGGAACTGCTTGAGAGGGTAGAGCACAGAGCCATGAAGATGAAGGGATTGGAAAATCTCCCTTATGAGGAACAGCTGAGGAAACTGGGTCTCTTTAACCTGGAGGAGACTAAGGGGTGACCTCATTAATGTCTATAAATATGTAAAGGATGAGTGTCAGGAGGATGGAGCCAGGCTTTTCTCTGTGACATCTAATCATAGGTACTTGGGGCAATGGGTGTAAACTAGAACACAGGAGGTTCCACAGAAATATCAGAAAAACCTTTTTCACAGTGTGGGTGAAACTCTGGAACAGGCTGCCCAGGGAGCTTGTGGAGTCTCCTTCTCTGGAGACATTCAAAGCCTGCCTGGACACCTTACTGTGTGACCAGTTCTGGGTGTTCCCTGCTCCAGCAGGGGGATTGGACTAGAAGATCTGTTGAGGTCCCTTCCAATCCCTGGTATTCTGTGATTCTGTGATATTTTCCTGTATTTTTTAAATCAAAATCCACTATCAAAATTTAAACTTAAGTACAGTAATTGAGAAGATAGAGAAAAGCCTCTCTTTCTCCAGTACACTCAGCAAGGCTTTTTGGTAAAGTGTTGCTGTTGCATACTACATTCCAGCTATGATTTGCTTGCTCTAGGGGGCTGTACCCTTACAGGCAGGTCTTCCCCAGCTTGACTGGGGACCCACATGGTAAACCTTTGCTTCTACTAGTACACATGGGAAAATTAAAAATCTATATCTGGCCATGGTTGTTGAACAGTCATGGATTTGCAATATCACCCCACTTGCAAGAATTCAAAAATCAGTCAATCATAAGCTGAATATTGGATTTTCTTTAAAATAGTTTTATGCTTTTAGCTAAGCTTCTCAAGGGGGTGAAAATAGCACCTGCCTGCCCTTTTCTCTGTAAGCTTCTTATTATCTTTCCCTATACCTACTGAAGTTGTTAGCCCATTTTAACAAATCTTCCAGAGGTCTAGAGTCTCAAAGGAAATGTCATTATAAGCATAGGCAATTGAATAGAGGAGAGTAGCACAAATTAGTTCTTCATCTAACATACATATTGCCACTCAGCTCAATAATTATCTACTCTCTTTGCCTTGGTGGCAACTCAGTATATATGCACTGAGCAGCTGAGCAGCACAAATGAGACCTGGAAGCACAAGTGCCCTGGGGGTCTTGCTCAAGTGGTGATGGAGAACAGAATTGCAGAGGATACAAGAGACAGGGTAGGGGACATGAGTGAATTTCAAGATGACAGACACTTTCCCTTTTAAGGGCAGGGGAGCAGAGACTAGAGGATACCAGCATGTAAAGAGATGATACAGAACATGTATCCACAGGAAATGTGTTTTCTTAATGACTTTGTTCACAACAGAACAATGTTTTGTAGCAGCTCCATACAGTCTGTCTCCTGATAAATCTTATCTATGATGTCGCCCTTTGATGGACTCTGCACTAGCGGCTACCTGCAGCAGTGTGTAATCTCTGTTTAGCTTTTATTTTTGACCTCTCTGCCCCAAAGTTCATGCTGATTTTGTTTATCCAACAATTCTCTCATTCCAACTCACTTTCATTTCTTCTTTGCATACCAGTCCTTGCTGTCTGTCTGGAAATCAGAATATGCAAGTCAATACTAAACTAGATAAAACACACTACCGCATTGCTGCCTTTACCAGAACTAATTTTATTTAAAACTTATCTGGGGTTTTGTTTTTTGTTACCTAACCCTGGTTTAAGGTCATTACAATTTTTATCCTCTCTAAATGAGAATGGAAAATAGAAATGTCTGGAAAATACCCTCATAATAAAGTTTTATCTCTCTAGTAAGACAAAGGTTTGGAATTTTTAATTTGTTGAGAAACAAACTTTAACTCTTTCAATGCCACTTTTGCAAAGTTGAAAACCTTTTCAAATGCTACAATTTAATAAAGTTAAGTAACATCTCTTCTTAATTATGAGTATTTTGCCAGAAGGGAAAAAAAAATTAAAAACATGATCATATAATTTTATTTGTAGATTCCTCCTTATATTGTTCTTTAGAGATTTTCTAATAGGCAAGGTGTTTCTGATGTGGTCCCTATGCTTGAGACTGCAGTCTAAACTAGGAAAACAAATTAACTTCATCTCATCATGATAGCAGCAAGCCTTGTTCCACTCTATCATATATCACTAACACCTCCTATACAAGAACAAGAGACATTGGTAAATTCCATCTGGCAAGCAGAAATCATCATAACTAAGCGTTATCTAAATGAAGACAGTTTTACACCTCTTGTAGATATAAATCATCTAAAGAATGGTACTGGAACTGTCACAGAGATATAAAAAAAATTTAATTCACATTATGTTTCTTCCTGCTGGTAGAGGTTAGATTTTGTCTCCTTTCTAGAAATTCACTGTTAAAAAAGTTTGGCATAGAAGATGTTGAGTGGTTAATTTCTTGAATTACAGCAGAATTTCAATATCTTACTAATTGCATTCAGGGGCAGGGTGGAAGATTACTATGGCAGCACGTTTAGAAACTCTGTCTTACCAGTGATGCAGAAGTTCAGTCATGTTAGAGAAATAACAGAGGTCAGGTGCTTGCTTCATTTGGAGTTCTGTTGGTATTTGAGTCCAAGGAGATGTGGAATATAAGACCATCTTATTTGTAACAATATCTACCTGGTGAACAGCTGTTCAATATGAGACAAAGGTAGAAACTGAGGAAAATAAACACAGAGACATGCAAACTGCGATGGTCACTAGACCCTGTAAAGCACTGCCAGGGGCAGCTGTGTTGACATTCAGCACCCATTCATAGCTGATAAGGAGGGAGGAAGCAAGATTATTGCCAAAGCTAACCAAGGGGGATCCTTGAAACTGTGTAAAAATTCTTATGTGGTGCCTTAAGGGACTATAAGAACCTGTGAAACTTACACGATGTTTACAGGGGAGGACAAAGGCAGGAAAATACAGGTATTAAGGTAAGTAGGAGAAAAACAAGTGTGTAAGGTGAACTGAAGGAGGAGTAAATATGGCCTGTCACATATATGCAAGAAGCTGACCAGTACTTTAATCTGTCAAAGCCCTGCACCTATCTCTGCCACCTGCACTGGCTTTCTATTAAAACCTCCTTCTAGTTTCTGTGTGACTTTGCCCTCTCTTTAATCTGTGTGCATGCATTTGTGTACATGTTTGCTACCAAACTTCCAGGTTAGACTGGTGGGAGGAGACGCAGGGCATGAGCCGGTGATAGAGTGTGAAGCCTGGGATCTAGGCAAGGGTATCAGATGGACTTGAGGATATTTACTGTGAGCGTGGTTGCAGGGAAGTTGTGGGTGCATCATCACTGGAAGTGTTCAAGGGCAGGTTGGATGGGGCTTTGAGCAACATGATACAGTGGGAAGTGACCCCACTACTTTAGAAATGGAAGAATATCCTTATTGCAATTAATTTGTTTTCATAATGCTATTACTAAGAAATTGATACATGAAATGTAGAAAAGCAGCTATTTTGTGTGCATTTAAATGTCTGATGTCATAAGTCCCAAATCCACACCATTCGGTTCCTAGGAAGACTACCCTCTGGATGTTTGCATCCAGAGCGTAGTCATCAATGGGTCAATGTCAAAATGAAGAGGAGTGACGAGAGGTGTCCCTCAGAGAGCCATACTGGGGTTGATGCTGTTTAATATTTATCTTCATCAGTGCTATAGATAGTGGAATTGAGTGCACCCTGAGCAAGTTTGCAGATGGTACCAAGCTGAGTGGTGTGGTTGACACACCTGAGGGAAAGCATGTCATGCAGAGGGACCTGGACAGACTAGAGAGGTGGGCCCATGTGAACTTCATGAAGTTCAATAAGAACAAGGGCAGGGTGAAGACTGAAGGATGACGTGATAGAGAGCAGCCCTGAGGAAAAAAACATAGGTCAGTGATGTGCACTTGCATCCAAGAAAGCCAACCATATCTTGGGCTGCATTGAAAGAGCTATAGCCAGCAAATCAAGAGAGAAAATTCCGCTCTTATACTCTACTCTTGTGAGACCCCACCTGGAGTACTGCATTCAGTTCTGGAACCCTCAGCTGAAGATTAACATGAACCTGCTGGAGAGGGTCCAGATGAGGGCAACAAGCATGATCGTGGGGCTGGAGCACCTCTCCTACAAGAACAGGCTGAGGAAGTTGGTGCTGTTCATCCTGGAGAACAGAAGGCTCCAGGTAGACCTTATAGCAGCCTACTAGTACCTGAAGGGGGCTGTAAAGGGAATGGAAAATTACTAAATGATCTCTGAAGGTCAGATGGTTCTTGTTTCTTGGATTCATTTGGCTCCTTTACAAGTTTCTTGGGTCAGGATGTCCCTCTATCTGATTCTAATTCTTACTGGGAACAAGTCATTGGGCAGCCAAAAAAAATATAAGAGGAAAATCTAAACAGCAAAAATATCCTGCAACTGGCCTTCAAGGCAGAGTAGAGAACAAAGACACCCTGATGGGAAATTGACCCCCACAGTTAAGGTGGTGCAGGTGCACAAGGCAGGAGCATTGGCTTTGCAAATTTTTTTGCCCCTTGATCCCATGGTCCCTACAGGCCCCATGTGCCAGGACTGTGGGACAGAATTAAATCTGAGCCCCCGGGCTACTGGACTGAAGGAAGGAGTGCTATATTTCTTCCACTAGGACCACATTGTCTTCAGGGATGCCCCCAGAGCAATGTGTGTCAAGCATGCCCTGGATTCTGGAGGACTCACTTCTGCCTATAGTGAATCATAAGCCCTAACCCCTTACCCACCAATCTTGCCTGTCCCATGTGGATGTGTGTGTAAGGAGGGGGATTAGGTGGTTAAGAAATCAGCTTAGCCATAAAATATAGCATCTGTATGTTTAAGACTTGGGCTACGTGTCTTTTGTTGGTGAAACCCCAACCCCTTACAGTTAGAGGGGCCTACAAGAATGCTGGGGAGGGACTATTTGTCATGGCATGTAGCAGTAGTTTTAAACTAGAACAGGGCAGGTTTTGATTAGACATTAAGAAGTTCTTCACCATGAGGGTAGTAAGGCACTGGAACAGGCTGATCGGAGAGGTGCTGGAGGCTCTATCCCTGCAGGCATTCAAGGTCAGGCTTGACAACACTTGGAGCAACCTGATCTAGTGCAAGATGTCCCTTCTACTGGGCTGGGTGACCTTTGAAGCTCCCTTCCAACTCAACGTATTCTATGATTGATACATTTAATTTAAAATGTATCCATATTATGCAAAAAAATTCTTCTCAAAACAAAATCTTTTTGCAGAGATTTTTCCTTTTCAAGGTTTTGAATCTTCCAGGATGGTATCTGATGTCTTAATTAGAAGAAATGTAACCTGTTCTTTGTTAAAATACATTTTATTATATTTTCTTCTGATCATACTTATCAATTACAACATCTCTTTGGAGATATTTTCAATTTTCTATTAAAAAATACGACATTTCAATGCAAAGAACAAACTGAACAGCCATATATATATATATCTTTAAAAATATTGTTGAATGAAGTTTCTACTGTATTTTTCCAGTCACTTTCAGTAGCAATAAATTCAGATTACTGGTTCAGGAGGTGCTATTTTCCTTGACATTTGGGACATATTTGACTGCAAGTAAATACTATAAGCTTCAATATTTCACCTAACTATATAGGCATTTAAAATAAATGAGATCATCTTCTGTGTCTATTATATTAAAAATTTAAGCAATTCTTAAAATTCAGCAAGGGCAAAGCAATCCTAGGGTGAAAACAGCCTTACAGAGTTATAGTTCCCATTAATCTTTTTCTCTGAGATGCTGCCATTTATCTTTCCCTTTTTCTAAGAGTAAACATTATTTTGCTAATGAATTGACAAGGATTCCTTATTTATTAAGCAGAAACTCATGACACAAATACCAGACATGTCTTCTCTCAGTATCAGCAGGAAACAAATTAACACAATTAACAGGAGAAGTATATTTCTTGATCAGAAAATCGTTTGCTTACTTTGCACCCTTTTTTGCAGAAAAATATGCTAACAACATCTTAAGTTGCCTCTAGAAGTTGAGCTTTATTAATCTTTCCCTCATTCTGTTTGTTCAGGTAATTTGACACGATGAGAATAGCAGCTGTGTTTCAGATGAGGTGGTGCAAACACACTGCTATGAAAAATAACCACCGTTTTTCACAAACTCTGTGACAAAGGTGCCTGAGAATGGGTGAAATGGACCATAGCATGACTTGCATTAGACCTAAAAATCAGGTGATGACAAACCTGGAAATAGAGCTCAATAGCACCATTATAGACCTGCTTGTCCTTTAAAATTTATCCACCTTGAGGAGGTGAATACTTTAACTGAGAAAAGTTTTATTTTATATGTCACATGCAAATGCCACCACTGATAAGGAAGAATAATACGAGGGATCAACATCCATCTTCTCTCTTAGTGTCCAAAACCACACATCTGTGAGGTAAAGGAACTTTCATAGTATGTATCTCAGACTGCAGAATTAGTTTATATGATTCTGTATGTGAAAATCGAGAGAGAATAACAGTAAAGAATAAAGACAACAACACAATGCACCATGTTATGTCTGTAAGTCATATAATCTTCATCTTGTTTCATAATTCAGGAGACAACACCTTAAGAAGTAGTGCCTGACGCATCTATGCTTGTTTGGAAACAAAAGCATTGTCACTTCTCCTAGTTTCTTAAATCTTCTGTTGGCTTTTCATGTGAGAAATATAATTTTATGAGCATCGTTAGAAAAAGATCTGTACACACCTATTTTCTTGTGATTCAAGAGATCTTTACACTGTGTGCACTGAGAATCTGTTCTGCTCATTACCCAACTAAAATTCAAATAAATTTAAAAAAAAAAAACCTCATACAACATTAAAAAGAAAATTCCTCCCCACTTGGGTTTCCCTTGATGCCATCACAGAGTGACCTGGATTGTCCTCTCTTCCATGCATATGGAAGGAGAGAATTGTTAGCTAGGCTTCATCTCCACAGTATTTATTCTCCTTGATTGTGAAGTTGATGGCAAGAAGCTTAGAAATAATACCATTTGGTTTGATCTCTAGCTCAATTAATATTCTGCTACTCTGAAAGCCTGCCCTCCTCCTGTGCTATAGGCTTCCGAGATGCCACAGGAAAATTCCTGACAATACACATTGAGATGACTGAGAGGAAGGACAAATTTATTCCATAGCCCCATCTGTTTAAGGCTCATGTTTTCCAAGTCACAAGTTCAACATACCATAAGCAAATACCATAAGCCCCAACCCCTGATTCACAAAGGGAAAATATTTAGATATCCACATTCATACACAGGTGGCAGACAACTACAAAACTGAGCACCAAAACAAAGTACAATAGTCTTCAAACAAGCAGATTTTTGTCTCTGCCTGTGAAAGCACGGTGCCTTTGCAGCTATGTCAGGCTACAGGACACAACCAGCAAAAGCTGGACCAAAGCAGTGGAAATACGCCTGCCACAAAAGATTTGCAGGCACTCTGTCCTCAACAGGAGCCTCAACTGCCTGTAGAGGTAAACTGGCTTAGAGCTTAGCCAATAAAGCCCTTCAGCACTTCAGATTTCATATGCATGAAAATGCTTAAAGGCTGTAGGAGAATTGCAAGTCACTTTGCCTCTACAGCCATGCAACTTTAAGGAGCTCAGGAGGGAAAAGCACTATTACTCTTTGCTAGTATAAACCTCCTACCACAGAGGACCTAGAAAATAGCTTTACTGGGCTTGAGGCAGTCAGGAAGTCCCTAGTGCCACATGAATTCTTCAAATATAGAAGCAGAGCTGGTTGAAACAATCATCCCATTAAATGCTTGTGTGCCTTTAATCACTTCATTGTTAATACAAGTTGCCAAGTGCTATAGTGGAAGCTCCTTGAAAAAGACTCTCTCTTGCATATTTCCTAAGGGGCAACAAAATGCAATGCCTCTGGAAGATGGCTGGCAAAGGCAGCTTTCCATTTCCATCACATCATGCTTCCTATGAAAATTAATACAAAATTCACCTCAAATATACTTTTTTCCCTGTGGCTGTCACACATGAGTTCCCTTAACCATATTCTCAAACATTGTTAGGGATAGAAATGCATTTCTATGCATTTCATATGCATTCTATGCATAAAAATCTCATTTTTATGTCCAGAATGATGCCTACCATCTTTTCAAATTACATCCCTTCAAAAGTGTTTGATGTCAGCATGGCATGATGTGGTTATACAACAGTATAAATGGAAGAAGATTACAAGAAAGCCACCACACAGAGCATATTCCCCTTCTGCTCAGAAACTGAGATAAAGCTGTTATCCAAAAGGTGCATATTTCTGCCAGGGACAAACAAGAAAAAAGAGCACTCAGGCCAGCTAATCTAAGGAACTACTGGTAGAGCACCTACTCCTAACAGTGCCTCCAACCCTACCTACAAACTTTTCCTCAAGAGGGAAGACTACTGTAATGTTATCACTTTGTGTGGAAAGAAGACTGCTGTAAATTACCTTAACCCTATACATAAGCAGCTTTGAAGTCTGAGGACACCTTATGGTACCATTTCTTTGATGTATTTTGGCTCAGACAATGCTGTAACATTAACATCTTATTCTGAGTAAGACTACTCATGTTGATTATACTGATTTAAGCATGGATTTTTTCCTAGAGCACTTGTGTTCATTCAGTGCCTAGTGTTGCATATGCAGCTTCTTTGATTACTGCACTCTGAGACAACATAAACTTTCTCTAGTAACTAGAGTAAATAGTATACTGTGGATGAGGAATCTTTTTACTGCTGATATTTGAAAAGATCTTTCAAGAGCATTACTCAAAATTAGTGCATAGCTGAACGTTAGAAAATCCATGGCTAAATGTGGACTACATAAAGCAGCAACATGGGCTGCAGATGCATCACAGGTTGACAGTTCCCCATTCCTTGCACCAGAAAACAACCAAGAGAGAGACAGGGTCCAAAATAGCTTCTTCTTTCCACACAAAGTGATAACATTTCACAACAGAGTTTAAAATTTCACTAATGCATTTGTAAATATCCAGCACTACGGCTGCTAAATTTTCCATAAAATTTTAAGGTAGTTTATTCTGAACTTAAATCAGCTTTATGGCTCGGAGACTGCAGACTGTTTTTGTAACCATTTCAATGCATGCATCTCTCCTTGTCATAAGCAAAAGAAAATTCTTCTCAAGCATTTAATTTTCAGTTTCATTATCTTAAGAAATCATAAGATTCAGCATGACATTTCACAGAAATGATGCAGGTAAGTAAGCATGCGTACCCTTACTTGGAGACTTACTTTTACCATCAGCTACTCATAGTAGATCTTTAACAGCATGGACCTGCATTTGTGAAAGTCTGTAATAAGTAGGATTTATCTTGATTTCTTCATATATTCAAGACTTTTAACATCAGGAAGGGTAAATAAATATTGAATAAGGGCATATATTTTCAAACAGTCCTAAAAAACCCAAACAACTATTTTACAGATGACTATGCTAAGAAGAAGATCAGAGGACAAGGCAACAGTTATTTAATCCAGCCTTATCAACATAACATGGAAGCAGCTCTTACCAGCTGTAAGTGATGCAGCTNTTTAAGGTAGTTTATTCTGAACTTAAATCAGCTTTATGGCTCGGAGACTGCAGACTGTTTTTGTAACCATTTCAATGCATGCATCTCTCCTTGTCATAAGCAAAAGAAAATTCTTCTCAAGCATTTAATTTTCAGTTTCATTATCTTAAGAAATCATAAGATTCAGCATGACATTTCACAGAAATGGTGCAGGTAAGTAAGCATGCGTACCCTTACTTGGAGACTTACTTTTACCATCAGCTACTCATCTTTAACAGCATGGACCTGCATTTGTGAAAGTCTGTAATAAGTAGGATTTATCTTGATTTCTTCATATATTCAAGACTTTTAACATCAGGGAGGGTAAATAAATATTGAATAAGGGCATATATTTTCAAACAGTCCTAAAAAACCCAAACAACTATTTTACAGATTATTATGCTAAGAAGAAGATCAGAGGACAAGGCAACAGTTATTTAATCCAGCCTTATCAACATAACATGGAAGCAGCTCTTACCAGCTATAAGTGCTGCAGCTGTGATACCTCAACAGCAAATGAATTCTCCTACCAGCAGTGTTTATAAAAGCTCCTCTCCTTTCCCACACAAACTTTATTAAAAGATTTAATAATTATTTAACAGTACATTATGTACTATTAAAAAAGTGTGAAGTAGTAAATTACATTCTTTATAAATCTCAGCAACAGCATCAGAAAGGGATGTCCTTGGGAGGAAGCAGCTGGCAGAGTGCCCTGCAGATGAGATGCCAGCCTCTGGGATGGAGTGTGGTGACAGCTGAGGAGCTCAAAAAAGGTGAAAAGAGCTGCACAGACATATCAGATTCGGGATAATGTGTATTTATCCCTCTTCTAGTTCTGCTTTGCACAATGCTCTCTTTTCAAACCCACTGTAAGGGAAGAAGAAAAATACGGTGCTTCAGCCTGCCTTGAAGATTTATTCATAGGCCCATATATGCAGTTGTATACATCTGGAGCACTGTGCCTAGACTTTCTATTTCCTCCTTGGCTTGCTGCACTAAGAGAAACACTACTGGATACATATAAGTATTGCTTCTATTGACTTTTGATCCCTGAGCAAATTGAAATAATCACCAAGCTAGAACACACTCATTGTCCCCAAAAATTTCATCAATTTTGGTGGTATTCCAAAGATTTTTAAGTGCACATGCTATCCAAACCCTAAACTTCCTGCCCCCAAAGATCTTCTTAATAAGATAAAACATCAAGCCAGTGTTTTATCAACACTGCCAGCTCAAAACAGCTCAACCTTCTGTTTTTCTGTGCTAAAGCAAATTGTGTACAATTAAAGTGAAAGGTCTGGCAAAGAATGCATTTTAGAGGAAAATCCTGGTATGCAAGCTGTTATACAGCCAAAAAACAGAGTATAGCCCAAACCCATCTAGAAGTAATCAACTATAGAAAGAAAGCAAGGAAATGGTTTCCTTCAGATGTTGTGCCAGGTGTCCAATACCTGCTCGAAGCCTCCAGAGAAACTGTGCAAAATCATCTTATGACATTAACACTTGCTACCATGGTATCAAGCCATTTTCTGCAAAAGCTGCTATCTCTGAGCAGATTGTCAGTGACAATGATCATTTTCACTTATTTTAGCAGAGTAACTGCCATTATTGGCATCAGTGGGCATCAGATTATATCCAGCAAGGGTGTTTGGCTTCAGAGTCTTACTAAGTTTGTGCCACTGAGACCGGGAAATCATTTTTGTTAACTGCAGTCTCTGGTGTGTATCAGACTCTGGTTTCAGCCAGGTATTTTAGGGATTCTTGGAGCTGTGTGAAACTGCACATTTAATCACAGCCTCCTGCCATGACTTTGGTGAGTAATTAGTTCAAACATTAAAAGGAGGGTTATAGCTTACTGAGTCAGAAGAGGGCACTCAGCAAAAGAAACTGGCCAGCTATGTACACATTGAAATGCTCCAAACAGCAGTACTGGCCACGTACCATCTGGTTTAGATTTTTGGATGAAACATTGATTTTCAACTATAACATCAGACCTACATGAACCACAATGAAGCAGGCTGTTGGTAGACAGTGTGTTGTCCTGGGCTAGTGTGTGCAGTAGCAGGCTCCCACTGACACCACGGTCTGCTGCTTCTAGAAGGACAATTGACTTCAGTGTTGACAATGAGATATTTAAAGATCACTTAGATAGAAAAGATGTTTTTCCATTCCCTTTACACATATTCTAATACTTGGGTACTCAGCTCAGATACTGATTGATGGACTTTAGCTTGGACTCACTAAGTCAGTGTTGGAACGAGTGCAGCTCTAGTACAGCCTTTGGTTTAAACTTCCTGTATTCTACAAGTTGTGTGTGATATGTTATTTATAGTTAAGTAAGAATTTTTTTCATTTATTTCCTCATATCCCTTCCTTGTTACTCAGCAGCCAACAGCTATGCATAGACTAAACCTTACGCTATATTATCTCTCATCCTAGAAAGTTCATGATTACTTTTTTTTTTAATAAAAAAATAGCATGACATATACTAGATCAAAGCAAAACCAGAAATGTTTTTTAAAAAAATATAGCTCTAGTGGTGGCTTCTGTTCATATACTTCCAGCAGGGATAAATGACTGATTATATATTTGCCACACATTTAGGAACATTAGTCACTCCTAATTGGAAAATGTGAGTTGATGCTTAGGGGTTGCACACTATAGGAATCATGGGGCTTGTGTGGTACAGCCTTGGTAGCACATTTGGCCCCACTGCAGGAACACCTTTTATTCTAATTACCATTCAGCTCTTCAAGGCAGAAAACAGAGATCATTTTCAAATGAGCATATAAATTTTCCACTAAACCTCATTTATAATTAGTATATAACAGGAGTAATTTTTTTTCTGCTACATTCTCTCTGATTTGCATTATAAGAGGAAGCATTCTTTCCATGTAAATTAACTTAACCTTCCCAGAAATACCCTCTCATTGACACTATGCCATTGACTTCCACTCTCTATGTTTTGAAAATTTTAAATGAAAAAATGTTTAAATGGGTACAGAACAAATCAACAGAGAAACAAGCAAGCAAAAACCAGGTAAAAATAGAAGTATCTCCCCATGCACTTTCCTTGTTCATGTTTTCCCAAGTTATTTTCTGGTTTTTATCCTTTTTGGTTTTGTTCCTCGAGCCTCACTGCAAAGGTCTTGGTTTTTGTCTAAAAAGAGGAGAAACAGGAGTAAATGTGCCTCAGAAAGAATATAGCACCACTTAACACAGTTCAAACTATTCCTTCCAAGTAATCAAAGTAAGGACGAGCATTAACTATTCTGGACCAGGTAAAGTAACATGAATATCCTTGAAATGAGTTATTTCTTGAAACAATTGAAACCTTTTAAAAAGAGCAAGAGATTCCAAGATGTCTTCCTTCTGCAGCTTTTTCACTGTAATATAAATTCCTCTTGCAGCTTGAGAGTGATGTGAATGCTTATTCTGCTTTCCCCTCATAACCTAACTACTTTAACAAAGATTTAAATGTTCATATACTTCAGATACTCACATGCCCAAGCTGTTCAAGGACAACAAAGCTATGCAACACAGTACAGAATTCTTAGGAGGTCTAGACATGTGCATTTATAATCTCTTCCAAAAATTAATCATTTCATAATCAGAAATAGAGTAAGTACCTAGACAATGTTTCTGTGCAGCTCAGCATGTGATAACCTGGCACACTACTGTCCAAGATCATTAAATGGAATTACCAGATTTATTCTCTTAATTCTATCAATAACTACGGGTTTTGTTTCTGCAGTAATTTAATAAAATATAGGATAAGTGAATGGTGTACACTTTACAAGAAATTAAATTAAAATAGTACTTTTTTAACCACTTTACTGTCCTTCAAGTTCTTACATTTTTTGTCACTGTATTGGGAAATGGTCTCTGAGAAGGTAAGACTGTGTCTTGCCTCTAATATAAAACTGTACTCTCTGTTAAAAATCAGATGCTTTATATTCTCTTTGTGCACATAGGGTGGAGTTGTTACTGTCGTCTTATAGGGCTAATAAAAATCCTCTAATATGAGATTCATGTATGATTAATTGGCTTCTCTACCATAGTCTTTGTTGCTTGGTTTCCAGAGCACGGCATTTGGTAGGGAATGGATGACTAGCTACGAGTACTGTAAATGTGTGCTGAGGGAATATTTGAACATTTGTTCAAATTTGTCTTAAGATTTTATGCTGCTTCTCATCTCCATACAGTCTGAGCACAAAGTCCTCAAAAGAGTATTTTCATTTTACTGTGTTCACAGTTCTTCTTGAGTTTTTTTTCCCCATGAAGACAAGGTGCTCTAATTTCATGGATGCAAAACCTTACAATGAAAGTAGAATTTAGCTTAAGCTAGTTTAAATTTATGTCAGCTGCCTACTTTTAATTTCATGTTCATTATGAATTTTGCAGTCAGCAAAGTGCTGGGAATTTTTATGTTTCATATTGTGTTGTCATGTTTCACAAACAGCCAACACGGTCGATCCATATTGGTTTAATTCATAGGTATTTTCTACTCTTTAAAAATTATGTATCTGTAAGTTAGGTTTTGGGAACTAATAAAAAAAACATTATGTAGCTGACAAACCAGTATTTATATAACAAACCTCTGACAATTTGTGTGGCTTTTGAGTACTGGCTGGATAATTCTTACCGTAAACAACACATCCCAAAATTGCATGTCACTTCTGGTTTACAGTGTACTTAATAATGCTTAATTTCATATTATTAAGCAGAAAACAAACTAATATGACTTAGGAGATCAGTTACACAGTGCAAGTTTCCAGATATGAAGCAATAAAATGAATGCTCATATTGAACCATTCAGGAAAAATCAATAGTCTTTGTAAGTGCATAAAAGTAAGTTCAAATTAGAATTTTGGAAGCAACTAAAATACATTTCAGCTGCCTCAGAACACAAACCCAGTGCCATTCCACCAAGTGCCTGAGATATCCACAGCTCTTGGCGGGTACAACCCAGGACCCAGAGGGAACTTCCATCCTTCTGGCAGTGGCCAGGGGGAACCCTTTTGAAAATCTGAACTAGTAATATCTGTCTGTATTAAGGTAACTGAATCACAATCTCCTAATCTTAGATGTCAAGCCATGACAAAAAATATGTCAGTTCATCGAACTGTTAGTGAGAGAGAATCAATCTTTACTATAAGTCAAATTGCCTAGGCAAAATGTAGATACTAGATTATACTTTAATACAGTAAAAAGTAGGTCAGCTCTTCCCTTCTTGTCATGGCCAGAACTGCACCACTATAAGGATAGTGTTTTCTCAGTTATCTTCAATTCTTTTAGCTGTTCATCTTCCTTTTATTGCTGCCTGAAATAGAATTTCACCTGAACTGCTCAGACTACACATTGAGAGAATATAATGTGTTGCGTATTCACATTTTTAGAAGGCAGTCTTGAATATTTGTATGCACATTAAGAGACTAAAGTACATTTTTCTTAACGCTTCAATGTATGCAGACATCTGAAATTATTCTTCACGAGATCCTTTCAGGCTATTACATTAGATCATGTCTTTTCTTTATGCAAAATTATTAATCACATCTGAAACTTGTTTTCCAATTGTTATAAAGCTGACAGAGTATTATACTGTATTGAGTGCAGAGGATTGACTACAGGGCTCATGAGATAATAACAAACTACTGACCTAAGAAATATACTATGTGATGCAAAGATCAGTGTGGTAAGTCCTAATATGCGGTGTGTGGTGGGAAAAAAAAGGAAACAGAGATATTTCTTGAGGAAACTTTTACAAACCAGGGAACTGCTTAAAGCATTAAATAATAGAGCTCAAGAGGGGAAATACTAAAGGAAACTGCTCTCTAGAAAATGTATTAACAAGCATTGCTAAAAAGCATATGTGGATGCATGTTTATAAGCAAGAGGAATCATTTACATATTTACTGATGGTAATAATATCTCTGGTATCATCTTCATGTGCCATACTCTATCCCTTGATTGTAGTTTTTGAAGGACTGCCTCTTTTTGTACAGTGCAACTAAAAATGTAGAAGTCTTAATTCTGCAGTTTTGTGTAAACTATCAGACAATAAATCCGGATGCCATTTTGTCCTTAAAAATTTACATTGCTGTCATCAACTTCTAACTAGGAAGCTGTTTCCCAAACATAGAGTGATTGCAAACCTCTGGAGCAAACCTATAGTTCTGACTGCTGGTAGTTTTCTAGGTTTATAGTGTCTGACAATTGGAACCACTGGCCCACTGAGTATTCTGCTAATGAATATACAAATTAGGAGTACAAGATTCCTTAGCAGGACTTTCAATTGAAGGAAAGCATCCACTTTCCACTGCAGGAAAAAATGTAGGAAGTATGAAGTTAATGATTTATGAAAATACTTTCCTTTAAATGCAGATGGGTTATATCTCATACGACAACTCTGTCTCAAACTCTTACAGTATTTCCAAAGATGCTACTCAGAATCCACCATATCACCCAATCTTCATATTTTCTCATAGATGGACTCCATGATCTTAAAGGCCTCTTAAATTAACATGTTTGCCTCACTCTGAATGTCAATGAGATACTCTTCCTCAACACAGTCTTGGCTTCAAAGAATGTCAAATACAGTGCTCATAAAACCCATTTCACCTGAAATGGCTGTTGTCTTTAAGGAATACATAACCGAGACTTCCAGTGTCAATGGCATGGTAGAAGAGTTTCTTTTCAGATAGGGAGAGAGTTTGCCTCTATAAGATAAATTTGACTCTAGACTTTAGCCAAGAATTTTGACAGGTAGTGTTATTTATGGGTCTTATCAGTTCTGCTGAAAAGGCAGCTTGATATTTTGAGTAGCCAACCCTGCCTTTGTTCAGCTCACCACTTCAGTTTATGTTAAAATAATTTTTTGCAATAGCAGTCAGCAGGCACTGCAGAAAATAAGTTTTAACATTAAATAACTACCCCCTAGAGAGGCTGTGGGCACACATCTGGCTCTCAGCTGGCTTCAAACAGCTGAAATGTATTTGTTGCAGAGAAAGCACTTTTCTTATCCTTGAGTATAAATTAAAGCTAAAATAGTAACACATTTTTTCACATTGATTTTTAACATTTCATGCATGTGCAAAGCTGCATACTCATACTCACTAAACATGGGAGGTAATACAGCACAACACTGTATAAATACATCATGACAATATGTAAGAGCTAACATCTATGTTGAAAATTATTTAGTTTGGTTTTCTCCATTTCATGAGGAGAAGTCCAGATGTCAATACTATTCTTTCAAACATAATCAAACCATCTATGTCTACTGTACTAGGATTTAACATTCAACAAAAGCAAAACATATCACACCTTGAATTTTGCCCAGAAGTGAGAGATATACCTGCAGGCATCTGAATCTAACATAACTAGGCAGCCCTAGTGCCCAGGTTGAAAAGGGGGCTTCCAGCGGAGCTCTCTGATGCCAGAATGGGGAACAAGCAATGACAGTGCCACAGAAGCTGTGCCGCTTCTGTCAAACTACATGATAACTCTGGGGAAAGTAATCACCTCTCTCTAAACCCTCCTCTATCCTGCAAGCAGCTTCCTCCGTCCCTCCTCCCATCTCTTCCCCCTGCAGTAGTTCTTCATTCACCAGGGTCTCCCCTACTACAGGGAGGGAAGACAAGGTCAAGCATTCAACAAGAGCGCAAGTCTCTGGTGGTTGGATGACTGTAAAGCTAGAAAAGCTGGTTACTGCATCCTGAGATGCAGGCTAAAATGTGGCAGTCTCTTTCCCCTGAAATCTGTACTCTGGAGAGATGCATACTGTCCATTTATTGTCCTCCTCAATGTCCTGAGGAATCTAATTTATCATAACAGAGCTCAAGGAAGGCCTCCAGGTGTGGGTGAGGAGAAGACAGCTCTTGGCGGCTTTCTAATTATTTTAATTTCCTAGGCTTTACTAAAGTTAGGGGAAGATTTACCTATTGGAATATGCCCTGAAAGTGAACCTCAGAAATTCACATTCCAGAGGCAAATGCATAACAGAAGAGTCCTGGTTAGTACTCTGAGTGGTAACACTGAATTATACAGCTCTGCTGTAGGTTCTGTTCAACCTGCTGAACTCTGCCTCTTTCAAGATAGAACCATACAGTATTGTTAATAATATGCCTGTTCAGAACTTGCAACAAGGCCACTGAGGGCATTTGATTTATCAAGAGAGTTGTATCCCAGAGGGGAATAAAGGCATGTGGCTGCCTTCTACATTCAAAGATTAATAATAACATTAATAACTATCCCTTCCTCTCCACCTTACATAATGTTTACTTAATAATTTAATTATCCAGATAATCTTCACACACAGCTTACGTGTTTACTCTAAGTAGATGCTTAATGGAGCTTATAATACTGTTTATTACAAACATCCAGAGGTAGCACTCTCTTTGCACTGCAAAGTTCCCTGAGGCAGAGTGCCATGCTGTGGAAGGGCAGCATTTAGATCTTGATCTGCCTGTCTGATACTCTCATTTCTGACAGCGTGTCAAAATCTAAGAATTTCAAGAACAGAAAACAATGCAGGAGCAATGAACAAATGCATTAATTATGTTCCAAAATTTCCCAAATCAACAGAAAGATTACTTGCAAGTTGATCATTCTGCCAGAACATTTCTGCAACAGCATAGGTTTTTACAGTTTGTTTCCTCTGCTCTGCTAGAACATCAGGTTTTCTTCCACAAAGAGTCCAGGCCATTATCTCTAACCAAAACAGTGCATTTGGACAATGTCAATTTGTATGCTAATAATAATGCTTTCTATTGCGCCTATGCTAGCACACAAAACCAGGTTATAGTTAATTCCTAGTTAATCTCTTTTAAGGTGCTTGAAGAGTGACAGTTCTAAACATTATGGAATCTCTACCCATTTCCTCTTCTCAGCATTGACAAAGTCTTTATTACCAAACTGCTTTGGCTCATATTAAAAAAATTTCATATTTGAAAAACTTTAGAGACTTCTTGCACACTCTGATGAAATTTGTATCCAGCAAAAATATTGATTACTTTAGGCAAAACATATCCTTTCTGTTTATCAGTGCAAACTTTTAGAACTTTCGATTCATCTTGAATTATGTTGACATATTAAGAATGAATCTTCCTTTCTTTTTTTTTTGCAATCCAGCCCATCAGCAACCCCAATGGTGGGTTTCTTCCTTTGATTGTGGTATGCATAACCCAGAAAACACCTGGGATACTTTAACAGATAAGTGATGGGAAGCTGTTCAAACTTTATTCCCGGTATGAATGTCCCAGCACTGACCTGGAACTGTATAGCAATGCTACATTTGTTCTCCTAGAGAAAGAATAATTCATATCAGAACATGAAGAATTATTGAGACAGCTTGTTTAATAGGAATTTGAATCACAATTCACTGTGCATGTGAGATGTAAAGCTGTTGTGGAGTTAGAAGTAACTTTTGTATCAAGGTTTCTTCTAGTGTAGTAGTAGAGGTCTTACTGTTAGTAGATTCACCTGTGGAAGCTTTGGAAAAGTCCATATAGAAAAAAAATCCCAGGAAAGCAAAGTATGATGTGTTGACTTTGTGCAATCCTTGAATTGCTTTAACAATTACAGCCTGTATATGAATCTAATAAGATTCGAAGTATCTATTTTCAGGGTAATAATCCTCATCCTATGATATCACCTATCCTAGGGCACCAGTTTTTCAGGTTGAACTCCTCTGATTCCCTCTCACCCACCTAGGTTCCATTACCATGGCAAAATTATGCCCATTAGCCATAACACAGATTTAAAATACGTCATCTTTCACCATTTAAAAATATTATGTATTTTTATATATTAAAATTGTTTAAATATATATATTTATGAGAATTTCATTTTGTTCCTCACTAAGTTGATGAGCACAAACTATAGCAGCTTTGGCTGCCTCTGCAATACTAAAGCACTAGAAATAACAAAAGAGACAGAATGCAGAGAACCAAACATCCACAATACTACACTTATTCTGGGACTTCTACACAGATTAGCTGCAATGAGTTCCCACAGGCTGAATGGGCATTAGTGGCAGGAACACAGAAGATGCACACTGCAGTGCACCATCTGGTCTGTGTGATGAGAATGGAATCCATTTGTCTGAATGTCCTATTAAACATATGAACAAAACCACACAAAATGAACTTGATCAGATTTGTTTCAACAATAGCAGGACTAGGGGAAATGGATCCAAGTTGAAGGAGGGAAGATTTAGGTTGGATGTTAGGGGGAAGTTCTTTACTAGGAGAGTGGTTAGGTCCTGGAACAGGCTGCCGAGGGAGGTTGTGGATGCCCCATCCTTGGAGGTGTTCAAGGCCGGGTTGGACGGGGCCCTGGGCAACCTGATCTAGTAAATGTGTTTGTTTGGTGGCCCTGCGAGGCAGGGGGGTTGGAACTACATGATCCTTGAGGTCTCTTCCAAACTAGATCATTCTGTGATTCTGTGATTCAAGTGCACTTTCCAGTTTCAAATTACAATAGTAGAGCAGGTACAGCCTTTGAGTCTAGAGTTCTGCATGGTGTCCCTCTTGTTTTCTAGACAGCAGTCAGTCATATGTTCTCCAGGTGTTCTTCACTTTTCTCATTTATCTGCTCTCCACTCAACAAAACCTGCTCTCTGAAACTAAGAAAAGAGTTATTTAATTGCAGAAGGGCTTCACTTAGGGATAAAAGCAGAGTGGCAGTCACAAATCTAGTACTTTATCTAGAATTTTTAGAGATGCAGTGCATGAAAACCAGTAGTGGACAGCACAAAGTTACAAATATAGAGAGAAAATAAAAATGTGTAACTTTTACATAGACATATTCCCCTCTTAAAAAGGAAGTTGTGTCCTTCTCCTCTTGATAAACTGACTAGAAATCTAAAATTCATTTTTTCCTTAAAAAAAGTCTTCCTAAAAATACTTTTTCCAAGAGAAGCTTTGCATTGTTATCTGACACAGTCCTGAAAAACACCAAAATAATTTTTTTTGTGATTAAAGCCAAACACCAATTCTTACCTAAAATTTCCCCAAAATCTATCAATGGCTTGCTGAATAAATATAAATAATTTTTTAAAAAAGGACAACCTGGGCCTATGGATTTTTTTCTGCAGATGTAATTTCACAAGAAAAGGTAATTAAGAAAGTCTGTGTTTTAGGTTGAAAATGTATATTATGCATATTTTTCTAAAGCATGACTTCAAATGACATTGCAGTCTCCTTGCTATTTTATGTACTAGTTATGTTACTGAGTCTGTTCTTCCTGTCTCTTTTCTTTCTCTATTTTTTTAACAGCCTTTTATGCCTGGTACTTGCATTGTAAGGTAATATTTTCATTGCTTTCTTCTGAAAGGAGTCTGCAAGATGTTCACAGTAATCAAGTGTAATGAAGCATGTTCTTTGAACACTTAAAGAAGGAGCTGGCACAAAAGGAAAAAGAAAACAATGACAGAAAAGGCAGGCTGGCCAGCTTAAGTCAAACTGCAGAAGAGACAGTTGGGCCTCCAGGACTACAATCAGCCATGTCCAAACCAGGGCATACCAAGAATCAAAGTAAAGGCCTTTAGCAGTCAAAAATATCCTTATGTGTTTACATTTTAAGAAAATTTCTAATTAAAAACAGTGTGCAACAGCTCAGTCACAATTGTAGATTTTTCCTCCATTTTTTGTTTATACCGTATTAGCATAAAGATGTTCCCCAGCTTGTTCAGCAACCATGTTTAAGATCTCACCTGAAACATGGTCCATTTTGTGAAATGCTTGATAATTCACTCAGTATCTCACAAGCTTTTCAACATATGTTCTCTATGGGGAAAGTTATCATTGCTCCCAAATTAAGGGTTTATTTAAGAGATTTAATGTCCAGAAATCAGGCAACCAGCCCTTGTTTCTCTGTCACTTCCCCACCTTTTTCCATGCATCCCACTTATTCCACATACTCTCCAGGTGAAAGCCATGGAGACTGAGTCCTTGGGATTGCCTATGATTTTGTTGGCCTTCTTCTTTCTGCCCTTCTGGTGCAGAAATCTAGCTAGTACTATCATCTCTCACTTAAATTTTCAATGTTTAAAATACAAACAAGTTTCCACATGTTTCTCTTAGGTGTAAAGCATCTTTTAGGCTCTGAATGTTCTATTATCAAACATAACACAAAGTGATCTCTGCTGGTTTGTCAGCTGTATATGGCACAAAATATTACCTTATCCAGACATGATAAAATACCCTGGTCCTCCTCACCTATCATCACAGACATCACATAAATGAGTAGTCAAAAGATAGTTCTGACCAAGCCTGTCTTGCAACTTCAGATGTCATGGACTTCTTTAGCCATGGCCATTTTAGCTTAATAAGTACATTTGCCAATTTATAGATAGTGTATCTAGCATGCAGTAAAATATTGAAACTTATATGCATTTTTATGGCAATAGGCATTTACTTAGACCTATACACAGTACTCTGCAAGCAGAGGGAAGTGTACTTACCATTAAATCAATGGGGCAAGTTTTACATCCTGGATCTGCTTTAAATGGTGTGAGCAAAGTCCTGTGCACAATGACAGTCAAAAGTTTTGGGGTTTTTTAATTTTTTTTAGTACTAATCCACTTAGAATCTTTATGTCTTTTCTTTATTAGTTGGGAACATAACCAGAAAATAAACCATGCTGATTTGTTGTCATGTCAGGTATGAGAACATTACTGATTTTAGTGTCATAAGAGGATATTTGAAACAACTTGTTGTAAATAGAATGTCTGACCTTTGTGAGAACTGAGTTGTTAAATTGTAGTTAATATCTATGGTGAAATGCATTTATTTTTGTTTAGAAAATACACCGAAGGACAAATTTTTGAGCTGCAAAATCAACGCAAAGCTTAGAGAAATTGGTGCAAGCATCTTTCACACTACAACACTCCCAAAAGGAGCTGAATTCCTCCCTGCTATTTCAAAGGCAAGAAACACACTTTCTCTCCCAAGCTTCTGATGCTACTTGCTTAATTTCCCTTTCACCATTGTCTTCTGTAATAATTCCTTCAGTTCTCACCAGCACAGGCATTCCCAATCAGTGATAACAGGAACTGGAGGACACATTAATACTTGTGGGGAACCTGAGTACAATTAGAAGTACAGAACGTGGCTGACTGTCCCTTGCATGTCCAGAACACAAAGCACAGTGAGTGTGAGCTTTTTAAGAATCCAGGACTAAAATGTAACAATTTCTGGAATATCCAATCTAAAAACCAATTTATTATTTGGTGCTATCAGCTGGAAACTCTTTTCATTCTCTCTGTATCAAGTTCTCTCTTACAGTCTTAAGCTCCTTGTTGTAATACTGAAGGCTCATGATTACAGGCTCTGACACAGCCTTAATCTCTAATCATCACCTAAAATGCTACATGTTTCAAGAGATGGAGGGCCAGTAGGTATGATCCTAGCTGAAAAGACAAGATGATATGGCATAGATTGCTTTTATTATACCTCTTATTAACTTCACTCGACCACCTCCAGCTACTTCTCCTAGACAAGGCATCCTACAGTTACTAAAGCAATGTCAGGCAAATTGCATAAATACATACTGGTGACTGAATCGTGTGGAAAAATGATCCTAGAAGAAGATGTTATATGGTAGGAAATAAGAAATAAGTACAGTTCAAAGAATACATATAATCAGAATATAATTATTATTTTTCTTCACTGGGTTTATAGCTGATGAAGTGAACATCGGGTACACACTGGGTCTTTGGTCTAAGTGCTAAAGAAATGTGTAATGTCCTTTCTCTCTGCTCAATAATTTTAATCACTTTAATGTCTAACATTGTATTTCTGAGGGTCACATATGCTATGCAGTAATTTCAGTGATAAGGAGCAAAGGTGGAGATAGTAACTTTTTTGCTAAATATGAAAAAGAAATACCCTGAAAGATTAAGATGGGAAAAGAGGGAGCTCATAGCTCTGAACAGTTGAGCAAGATTTAAAATAGTAACAGCCTTTTCTGCATGTGTGTGTGCTCATGCATACCTTCCGAAAGACTTGTGAGGAAGTCATTGCCACTTTTGAGATCATGGGACGAGTTCAGTGGCACAAAGGAGGCAGAAAGATAGGCACTTAGAAAAAACTACATTAAAGCTATCATATTCCATCTATCCCAGAGGACTGGGACAGATGCAGAGATATATGACCTGTGGGAGGATGGATAAACACTGTAGAAAAGTTCAATAATGTCAAAAACAGTTAGCATCAAATTAACCTGGCAAAGTTTCAGTAGCAGGAGGGAGCGATCCAATATTTCTCAAGTCAGTGGAAAAGTGATAGAGCAGCAACGGGATGAGAGAAGAGGATTTTGGAATGATCCAATCTGACAATCTCTTTTCAGGTGGTTCTCTTTATTTATTTTTTTTTTGTTGTTGGTCTTAAAGTTTTGGGTGGGTTTTTTTTTCAGGAAGTCTCTGTCCCTTCTTTTCTGTTCCAGGCTCAGTCAGTTTTCCCAGAACAAGCTCTTCCCAGTGGATACCACACACAAGGGTTATACTTAGGTGACCATGTAAGTCTTATGGAGTTGTATTCATAGCCTCCTGCTGAGATGTACCTTTTGTACTCAGAGGATACATCAGCATGTTGTACCGGGTGGCCACACTTTCCCAGGGACAGTGTGGCCAGTTAGTGACTCTGCAGGCAACTCGTTACTTACAAAATAAAAAAGTCAGAGCAAGAAGGAAAAAGAGTAAATACTAATCTTCCTTTCAGAAGCCCTGCATGTTTATTGTCACCTACAGTTTTATTAATGAGCATAACTAGTTGTATTCAAACAATATTGTAAAAATTAATTGGACAAACATAGTGAGCATTAGCTGGAGATGTTTTCAGTCATGTATAATTACATGAAGCTCATACTTCAATAATTAGCAAGGCAAAATTAAATAATTTTACAATTAAAGAAGCTCTCATTTCACCTTTCCTGTCATAGATCCTCATTTACTTTGGATTTTTATTTACTGACAGTCCCACTCAACTGGATATAGAAGACACTGCCTCTCTCATCAGGATATTATTAAATGAGGCAATATATCCAAGAAGACCTAAGAAAGTGAATATTTCCCCAAATTCGAGTTTTTCTAGTCAGTAGAAGGGCCTAGAAGCACTCACCCCAGTGAAAAGAAAAAATCCTTCTTAGGGAACATGCCCGATGTTCTCTGGCATTCCTTCTAGCTGAGCAGGAAGGCATGTTGACCATGACACATAGTCTAACACAGTTAACATCAAGATTTCTTCATCATCCCACTCTGTGAACATCTTTCATCTCTAGAATCCTTTACACTGCCAAAATGCCACACGACTCAGTGATATGTTTCTGCCCTACTGGAAGTGCCGCTGCCCCTCTGCCAGCCTGGACACCTCTTCCCTACCTCTTTCTGACCTTTACAACCTGTATCTATTTCCCTAAACCATCTCCACAAACACAAGATAAATAACTGGTGTCATTCCTGAGAGCTAACATTTACCATTCTTCTTTCTTTCTCTAAGACATTAAATGTAGAATTAGCAAGTTCAAATAGCATTTGAAATATTTCCCAAACAGGAGAAGAAATAAAAATTGGAATAAGACTATGTTCAGAATGTCAGTGAAAATGAAGATACTTCAAAATCACAGAAACACTTAATGGTTTACTGCTCCACAGCTTAAAATAGTTAAGAAGCACATAAGCGTGGCTGCTTGATTTTTATTTTATTCCTTCAAGGATAAATTCTCCTGAGGGCAATTCTCTCCCTTTTTCCCCATTCCTCTTAGTATATACCATCTCCACAATTCTTATTTCATTTTATTAGAGTCACTAAGTACATATTCATTTACTCTAAAAATGTATCACTTCAGAATTCTGTATCTCAACATATTCTTAAAGCAACCAAGATGACACCAGCTCTCTGTAACTCAAATGCCCTCTTGAAATTTGTCAACAACAGAGAATGCAAGACTCCTTCTCTTTCCCACTCATTCCTTTAGCTGATTTAACAACACTCTTGGCAGAGGATGAGCCAATTTAGAGAAATTTGATACCTCTCAATCTTTATTGCTAAGAGAAATAATAAACTTGAGGAGGTCTGGAGGTGGATTTTTGGCTACTATGACAAATAATCTGATTATGTACATAAGGCCCTCATATTAGATGCTAATTTGTTCTTTCATGCCTTCATTTTGACCTGTTAATCTTCAATAATATGAATTGTTTGAAATGAGAGATATTACCTGCTGCAATGGAGAAACCTACAACAGGAGATTTAGGGAAAAAGTCACACCAAATTTGGCAAAGCCATTTTACTGAGGGAGAGCATCATGCAGCAAAAACTATCTCCTCACCTCTAGTGCCTTCACATTGGACATAGTCTCAATGGGTAATGTGATTAGTAGGAATTATTCCTCTATTTCAGTTAGGAATATAATATTTAATGGACAGTGACTCTATATCAGTAGATGCAGATAAACCATGATTATGAGCAGTCTATCAGTTCAGCAGGCACTAGCAACTGATCAACAGCTAATTGCAAGGTCTATTTATTATTTGTTTCATTTACAAATGAAAGCTCAAAATAAAATGTGATTATCTTCCATGACAGGATGTTAATCACGATCAGAGTTCACATCTAGCAGGTATCTTCATGGCTGATACTGTTTTGGTATCTGTATCTTCAGAAAGCTTTGAGTTAAATTTTTGCTCCATCATAAAAAAGATGCAACTAGGCACTGTGACATGTTCATGGTGAATAAGTCATACTATGCTTGACAGAAATTCTATAATTTCTTTGTCATTGAGTTTAATACTGAATATAAAACACAGCTATCCAGTATGACTTAATAGAGTGTTACTGCCTTTATTGAAAATTATTTCTTCTGCTAATTGCTTTTCATTAAAATTTTATTATTAGTAAAGGGACATTACACTTTCCTAGTAAAACAAGAGAAATCTTATTTTCCTGTCTTGCTTTTCACTACCATTTGGATTTCATTTTACTCCCAGAAAGATGAAGTTCCATCTCCAAAATGAGTGCTGCTGCTCTTAGCATTCACTCACCATTCAAGGAGTAGCACACTCCTAGAGCAAAAGCTACAGGTGACAGAACACTGGAACAGGCTGCCCAGAGAGGTTGTGGAATCTCTGGAGACATTCAAAACCTGAATCATAGAATCATAGAATAGTTCGGAATTTAAGGGACCTTAAATATCATTGAGTTCCAACCCTCCTGCCATAGGCAGGGACACCTCTCACTAGATCAGGCTGCTTAGTGCCTTGTCCAGCCTGGTCTTGAACACCTCCAGAGAGGGGGCATCCACAAACTCTCTGGGCAACCTGTTCCAGTGTTTCACCACCCTCACTGTATGGAATTTCTTTCTTAAGTCTAAATCTACCCCCTTCGAATTTACATCCATTGTTTCTGGTCCTCCCATCAGATATCTTATTAAAAAGTCCTACCCCTGCCTTTATGTAGGACCCCCTCAGATACTGATAAGTTACTATAAGGTCCCTGCTTGCCTTCCTGTGTGAGCTGGTCTAGGTGTTCCTGCTCTGGCAGCGGGATTGGACTTGATGATCTCTTGAGGTCCCTACCAATCCCTGACATTCTCTAATTCTGTGAATTTATTGAGGTACCGCAGACATAAGGCAAGTGGACATGCCTGAGTTTGTAGCCTCATGTATTTCAGACACCTTGCCTCCTTAAGGGAATACCTGCATTTCCTATAAAGGCAATGATAGAGGCATACAGCCCTGAAGACCTCTGGGAAGAGATATGGAACCAAGCCCACCAAGAGATTCTGTAGACAGCTGTTTCTCCTTGGTATCTATTAGAGGAGCCAACACTGAGACAACACTCGCCACCAGGCTGAGTCTCTGGGAAACAAACTGCTTCAGAATGCTCTAAGAATAGAAACCTAGTGGAACAGAGCAAGTTCTTTAAAAAAAAATAAAATAAATTTTTAAATCCAACAAATGCAGCAATACCCTGCTTACTTTTAATTCATCATTTGCTGATTAGAACACTTATGTGGGAAGTAGATTCCTCTATTTCAACATTTTGGGTGTACAGAAGTAGGAGCAGAGGTAGTACTCTAATACCTCTGTAGAAGACTTGCCAGTACAAAAGAGTTATGTCATGGCTGGAGGTAAATCTTAGAGGTAAGCAATAGTGATTCTCATTTTTATCAGGTAGTGAGCAGAACTTGCTGCCTGGAGTGTGTAGTTATTTTACATTGCATCAGCTGTGGGAAATAGGCAGAGATAACCTGTTCTCCAGGACCAGACCAGGTGTCCTTCAGCTGGGTTTCTGGGGCATTTGCTGGTATTTTGTTAGCCCTAAATTCCTGTTCACTTGTCCACAGAAAGAGGAAATGTCCACTGACAACATTTCTGCCTTCTGAGCTTCAGTTGTAAAAGACACCCATGTGTGAGGTTTGCTCTTCCCCTTCAGCATGGACTTTTCTTATTTTACATCAGCAAAACAGCCACACAATTTTCAAGAAGAGAAGCTTTCTGTGCTAGAAGATAGGACAGATTTCTCTGGAAACTTACTTGTATTTTACAACTGCATATCCCAATCTAGAAGGCTTAAATTTTTAAGCAAGTATAAGAATGATTGTATTGCTTACTGTGCTTTTTCTCTGAACCTAAGTGTTCAGTTTGTGACTCATACCAAAGCCAGAGCCTTTGGGTTCCCTGGACTTGGCTTCAATACAAACCTTCATTAATTAAGCAACTGATGTGGCTGTGCTACATGCCAGCAGTAGTCAATAAAAGTGTATTGTAACAATTACACTTCTCTGCTTTTCAAACAAAATTATCTCTGAAGGGGATTTACCACTAAATTTGATTGCTTTCCATTTAAAATCAATAATAATAGTCTAGTCCCTAATAGGCTTTCTGAAGTCTCTATTTCTCCCCTTTTTGAGGGTACAAACATTGGGGTTTTTCCCCTTGTAATTGTATTTTATTTTCTTGTTGTCTTTATAATTCAGTTATTTTTTGTAATTTCTAATTCACTTGAACCAAGTTAAAGAAAAGACTGGTGATCTCTAATAGACTCTAATACCTACAGAGGTATTAGAGTGCATCATTAAGGTTTGAATGAAAGCTTCTTAAGAGTTAGGCAAACAATTGGAGTCTGCAGAATAACTTCTGAGAAAAGTAAAAACATTGAGTTCTGAGAAAGAGCATGCTTATTTAATTTCTATTCACATTAACAATTGAGAGTCTGCAAGTGATTAATGTTCCAGAACACTAGTCAAAGCTCAGCAGTGTTCAGTAGCCTGTGGGTAAGTGCATTTTGATTTTTTTTCCTATGGTGGAAAATGTACTTGTGAGAACATTAAGCAGTTCCTTGTCCATTTACGCACTTAACTAAAGTTCTCACCAATTGTGCTCATAACTCTTGTTCTCTTTGTCATTGGGCTTCATGGTTCCTTTTCAACTTCTCCTCTTTTATAATCTTTTAGATGTGGTTCAGGTGTGTAAATTTCCTAAAAATAAATAGTAAAAACATGCCCTATTATGTAATATGTAACAATTGCATTGAATTGTACATTTTAATGTGTTTTACACCTGTGGATTTTCAACAACAAACTTAGTTGAATACATTATCAGTGAAAAGCCTGCTAGCATGTTTTAAACTGTTCTCTTGTATAATTTCTATTATAGCTCAGTGTACTCTAACTAGTCTTACCATTCAAGTGGATGTTGCATGTCTGAATATGAATTTTCCTAATACACCATAATCATAGAAGCACTAAATAATGTTTTGATCACCCACAGTGAAAGTAATACACAGTACTCCTGATTTCTTGTTTCTTACATATTAAATCACAGTATATAATTAGCTTGAACAAAATAGAAGCACAACCATTTTTTATTATATTTCAACTGAAAACATCTGTGAGGATTATGTTTGAACACTGTATGCAGTGGCATATCTGCAGTGAGGTAACTATTTCTAGTGGCAGTGGTAAGTAAGACGGCTTTAAATCATGAGCAATATTAAGAGCTTTTGAGAGATAGTTGAGCCAAACATTCTTGGACATTTTTTTCATTATTTTAGCAGTATCCCAATTACCAAGTTTTTCACTTGCTCAGTATCTTGCTTCAGAACCTTCATTTTCAATGAGTATTCCCCAACAAAAAAACATATCCTTTATTAAAATCACATTCACCAATAATTCATACCACAGGGCTAATATTACTAACAGGTAGTAATTCGAGTGGAGTTTCCTACAGGGTTCCATTTTAGAAAACCATTTATGCATGTGATTAATTTTAAACAGAATATGCTCTATTGAGGGCTCATTTCTAAGGTTTGAATCATTCTCCAAGGTCAACAAACGTAATATTATTTTTCACAAAAGGCCTAAAAAAATCACTTTGAAACTTCTGAAAAAGTCTTTAGAGCAGTTTTGAATTGACCTTTTTTAAATACTGTAGCTTCACATCTCCTGAATGTCACACATAGCTGCCTCAAGCTTATCCAATTATCTGATTGATCCTGTCCCTTTTTCTTCAGCATGGTGACAGACCATATCTGTATTTACAAATGGATGTAAAACAGTGTCTTTTTAGAAGTAAATTATGACATTTACTTGATGTCACTTTCACTGACATATCCTACCGTATCCTTACCTGACAACACTGAGAAAAAATTTCCACTCAAGTTTTAAGTAACCTAGGGGTGAATATAAAAAATTCACAGTACATCCAAACTTTTTTGATGGAGAAGACAATCATGTTTGATCTGACTCTTTTTCTCTGTACTTCATACAAAATTTGTTCATTACAAAGATTTTAAGTCCTGTGCTGCACAAAGTAGATAATAAGGCAGATTTTGTATGTTTCTTGTCTTCCATTTTAAACATTTCCTTTCTCACCTAATTAGCCCTTCCTTCTCATAGAAGATGTCCTTACTGGAAAAAAAAATACACTTACTAACTTATGGTTCTAAAATGCTTTTTAGGCAGAGGTATATGTATGCATGTTTATGCATATATATGTGTGTATATCACCCATAAATATATACAAAACAATATATGAGTGCATATATGAATGCATATATATACATAGATGATACATAGATATACATATGGACATAAATTACAGAATCACAGAATCACAGAATGACCCGGGTTGGAAGGGACCCCAAGGATCATGTAACTCCAACCCCCCTGCCTAGCAGGGCCACCTAACAAACACATCTACTAGATGAGGTTGCCCAGGGCCCCGTCCAGCCTGGTCTTGAACACCTCCAAGGACGGGGCATCCACAACCTCCCTCGGCAGCCTGTTCCAGGACCTAACCACTCTCCTAGTAAAGAACTTCCCCCTAATATCCAACCTAAATCTTCCCTCCTTCAACTTGCATCCATTACCCCTAGTCCTGCTATTGTCAGCCCTAAATTGTCTACATTCAGTTATTTCCTAAACTTTACTTAACATGAGGGACTTTGTTCTGAGACTATTCAGACAAATGATAATTAGTATAATTCAGCTAGAAAGTTTGGATTTAAAAATTAAATCCCTTCATGATGTTAACATCTTGTGAAGGAATCTGGAGAAGCCTATGACCAAAAAGAAAGGCAAACCCTCTCCACATTTGGTGATGGGTAACACCATTTGATGAATTTGTTTATTATCCCATTTAGCTGAAATCATGTTGAGAGTCAGGCTGAGGAGCTAGCATCCTTTTGGCTTAGGCACACGCTCACTAAAGAGATTGCGAAGCCTCAGGTGCTTCAGTTTGAGACCCTTGTCAAGATGTTTCAACTGAAATATCTGAAATCAATCTTTAATGGTAACTGAGCAGATGGAGATATAAATCTGAAGTTTTTATAATTATTTTTGGAGATCCTGAATGTTCTTTTAGAAGCATATGTAAGTATATGCAAGTGTCTTACTGACAAATTCCATTTCTTCATTTCCATAAAGACACAATCTGACCTTTCCAAGAAGTGCGTTTTCTTCACCTGTGCTTGTCATAGTGTAATAGGAATACCAGTCTGTTACATGGGAAAAACAAGCATAGACCTGATCTAACCTGATTTGAGCCAGAGAATTGAGTGAATTAATCAAATAAGACCACAGTGGTGCTCAAAAGGAGTAAAGTCAGCAGATAAAATACATAGAATTCAACTTTTGGTCTGGTATTTTTGAAGCAGCAAGTGCAAAGAATTGTCCCTTTTTATGCGCAAAAATAGCTGTCCTCTTTGGTTTCCTCTGGCTAACTGACCTTTATCACCTGATTGTCCTGTGCATGTCATGTGATGGCACTGGAGATGATCATCTCCATAACTTTCCACAGCATCAAGGTCAGACCGACAGGTCTGCAGTTCCCTAGATCCTCTCTTCAACTCTTCTTATTGATGGGTGTCATATTTGCTAACCTTCAGTCAACTGGGAGTACCCCAGTTAGACAGGACTGCTGATAAGAGATTAAAAGTGGCTTAAAGAACATTTCCGCCAGCTCTTAAATGGCCTTGAGTGGATCCCAGTTTGACTGAGAGACTTATGTCTGTTTAAGTGGTGTAGCAAATGGGTAAACATTTCCTCTTGGATTATGAGATCTTTGTTCTGCTCCCCATCCCAGTCCTTCAGTTCAGAGCACTGAGTATGCAGAGAGCAACTGATCTTACTGTTACAGGCTGAGAAAAGGAAGCATTAAGCACCTCAGCGTTATCCTTTTTCACTGTGTTTCCTCTCACAGTCAATAAAGCATAGAGATTCTCTTTAGCCCTCGTTTTGCTGCTGTTAGCTGGACTGCCAAGAGGCAGACAGTAAGACAGTTGGATTAATTCTCAACTTGTGCTGGCTTTATACGTGACTGCAGAGGGGTCTGCACTTACAGCTTGAGCTCAAGATAGTAGAGAGAAGCAGGTGATTGATTTCTGTTACTGGGTAATAACTATCTTGTTTTTCCTCTGGCCTTTCAGTGCTCCCTGAAGCTGATCCCTCCATCTATTCATTTGTCATTTCTACCTTTTAGCTGCCAAGTGCATAATTTTTGACCCTCCATTATTTCATAAAAACATCCTGGCCATAAATCCCCAGAGATTCAAAAGCACTGGTGGGACAGCCATTTCTAATTCCACTTGAGAAAACTGTGTAGAAATAGATAATATTTGAAAGGAGCAGAAGTCTATGGCCTCATTCAAGACCTACTGTAAGCCATGAGGAGATTCCCAGAGTAGAAAAAGTCAAAAGAGGTCAAACCAGGAGACCTGAAGGTGAGATAAATGAAATAAGAGAGGGCACAGCAGAGATATTTTTCAGACTATGAAATAAAGCTGATTTTATGTATTTCATACATATAAAATACATTTGTGTCTGTATGTACGCATTTAATTCTTTCCACTCACTCAAAATTCCAAACTTAGTGCATAGAAACTTTAATGTAAGAAGGAATTTTCTTTAAAGCAGTAATTATCTTGGACAATTTCTCGCTGTGTGATTCATTTGGTGTGGGTAAATTTACTTTGTGTGAACGAATAGTTATATTAATCAATAAGAAAAATAGAGCTAGTCTTTTAATATTAATAAATAGGCCACTTTTTAATGCATTATGTGCCTGTTAGGCACCTCACTCGGAGCTGTTTACATACATGATATGATGTACACATATATGCATAGTCTTTTAGCTGTGTATGTGTATGTATATGCACATCTTTGTGTAGAACAGACATGGCGCTGTGATGTATAACAATTGTGTTAGTGTGGGAGAGCTTATTCACAGATTGTCAACTATATAGACCATCCCAATGTCTCCAAAAACTCCTTTTCCATAAGTCTTCAGTTACTTCAGTAAAAAATTCAGAAAAAGGGAACCAAGCTAAGAGTCAATACCAACAAAATATAAAATGCACAAGCACATTTTCACTCATGACCTAATAGGTATATTAGTATCTTCTTACACAGGCTGCTGTATTCAGGTCATTGACAACTCTGCTTTCACATAATGCTTTTCCATGAAAGGCAGGAGAATGGACTTGGTGCTTCCACATGCTACTTGCAGTCCAAAACTAAAGTGAGTGTCATGTGAAGGAAGGTGCCTGTTCCATGAAAGCATTTTTCTTTTTCTGTCATAGACAAAAGTATATAGTCACCAACCAGATGGACCACAACAGTGAAGACAGAAAGATGATATGCAGAGTTAAGCAATAGCTGCGTTCCACAGCAACAGGTATCCCGACACACTGGTGCTGCTGCACAGACACTAGACAAATTACCTAGTGGCAACATTTGTCCCTAGGAGCACTAGGATGAAGAGGCAGAAGCCCAATATGGTGTCACACAAAAGCATAACACTGGGTGATTTTAATCTTTCCACATGCAGGAAAGGCCGACAGCGACTTCCCTGATGAAACTGTTCACAGATGAACAATGAAGGTCAAAGCATGAGCCTCCCCCTATCTTTTATTTGCAAGGAAAATTTGAAAAGTATTTTATTATTTGATGAATTTCAGCAAGTGGCTTTATTTTTCCCTACTTTGTGAATGATTCTTATTAGAGATGAACCAAGGAGACCTTTCATTTTGTGCTGTCAATAAGAGGTGGCACCATCTTTTGTGGAAGTAAAAACTGGATGAAAGGAAAAGAGAAAAAAAAATTAAAAAAAAAAGGAGCAAAAAGAATTGGAAGAAAGTCAGGTATAGACTGCCCTCTTTTGGGCAAAGAGAAGCAAGGAAGTGAAAGAAGCCAAAGTTGAGATTAAATATTACATGCACACTTTCACAGAATGCTGAAGGCAAATTTAAGTTTTATTTATACCAAGCTAAAATGCTGACTAGAACAGTTCAGCTAGTTAAAGATCAGCCACTCATCAAGTATTACCTTGTGGATTCAGAAACAATCTTACTACAATGCAGGAGGGGAACTGTAAAACCAAATACCTGACTAAGGGCTGCAAAAATGAGACGAAAGGAAGGTTAACAAAAGGAGCATTAAAGCAACCGTTCTCAGAAAAGTTGAGAGTAGTACTTACAGTGTCTAAGAGCAATTAAAGAATTTTGTATTTAAATGTATGCCATTATGTCTAGTAAATATTTTTCCAAGTATTTTAGGCTTCAAGATTAACAATCAGTTTGAGCTTTCCAAAATCTTACCAAGCCAGAAGATGGGGGTCCTGTTTCATGGACTTTGAAGACCACTGAAGAAAAATTAAGCACTATGATCAAGATACTTGTCAAGGCAGCAGTCACACGTACAATCTTTCTGCTCTCAGGTTGAATCAAGGAAAGGCAGCTGTTCCTCCCCAGGGAAAGGTGAGCACAAAATGTGGAGATTCACAACTGTGTCAAACCTATTTCCATGCTCTCTGCTCCTGGTCAGTGGCTTGTGAGATAAGAAAAAGCTTAATTTTCATGGTACCCACATCTGTCTGTCCCAGCGTCCAGGTGCACCAGGAGATCCCTTCAGCACACAGCAGGATGATCTTTAAGTAGTTGCTTCAAATGGGATGAATTTGGACTAGGGTATATGTTCCAATCAGGCATTTGCTGCACTTCAAAACTGGTCTTGGCACTGGGTTCTTAACGTGAGTGGAGAGTGAAGAAATAAAATAGAAGGTCCTATAAAAGTAATACATAATTAAGAAATTTGAGGAAAATACATCATATTGGGTCTAAAACCTTACTGCCCTCCATGTTCTACAGTCCAGTTGGTAGTGAGGCTGAGGACATATTTCCAACAGGGTCATGACCACAGAGCACACACATAGCTCACATGCATACATACATACTCAAGAATATACATAAAATCACACTACCATAGAATGGTTCAGGTTAAAAGGATCCTTAAAGATCATCTAGTTCCAACTCCCCTACCATGGGCAGAGACATCTCTCACTATGTCAGGTTGCTTGAAGTTACACCTAGCCTGTTCTCAAACACTTCCATGGATGTGTACATACATCTCCTTGCTCCCCAGCCACTTTACCTGCTCGCCAGCTTGGTCTTAACTAATGATCACACACAAACTAACTCACTACAACCACTTGGCACTACAGAGACAGAAGCACTCCAACTCGCTGTCTTACAACTTTTGCTGCACTCACGCATTTATCCACACATATATACACAGAATAAACTGTCATTGTCTCAAGGAAGAGCTAGAAAGATCTGAAATTTAATAAGACAGGACAGAATGTGCTAATTAGGCACAGGGCAAGACCAAATGTACACACTGATCAGTCCACTATTTAGACACAATCAGCCCTTTTGACCTACTTACCCCTCTATTTTCCCACTCTTGCTCCTCCACAAACCTAAACATCTCACTTTTCCCACCTTTGATTCCACTGCCAAATCCTGCTAGATGACAAACTGCCTTTACTCTGTATTCCATAATTTGTCCCACTCTCTTAGTCCAAAAGTTGATCCCGGGTGCTGCTCTAGATGACCCATGATGATGGGTTTTACATGTGGACACAGTGGCGTGCTTCTCTGCTGAGTCCGCCCTGGCAGTACCTTAGGAGTCCTCAATTTGGATTTTACCCCTACCTGCCATTATGTCTCTGTGTTCTGCGCTTGTGCATAAGGACATTATATGGGCTGATGGCTCCTGGGATACTCCTGGGACTAGCTGGAAGGATATTATTTGCAATTGACTGCCTCTCTAAGCTTTTATCCCATCCCTTAGTACCACACAGATACACTATGCTTCAGAAACCGCAGTTGCTCTTTTACACAGTGCTAGCACTGAAATAATTTATGTTTTAATATCTGAGTGTGGCTAGTTCTTTAGAAGCGGCAACACAAGGAGTCAAAATAGTATCATAGAGTTATAGAATAGTTTGGGTTGGAAGGGACCTTAAAGATCATTGAGTTCCAACCCCCCTGCCATAGGCAGGGACACCTCCACTAGATCAGGCTGCTCAGTGCCTTGTCCAGCCTGGTCTTGAACACCTCCAGAGAGGGGGCATCCACAACCTCTCTGGGCAACCCATTGCAGTGCTTCACGATCCTCACTGTAAAGAATTTCTTTCTTATGTCAAGTCTAAATCTACCCCTTACTGGTCTCAGACTCAGAATGGAACTGTTCACAGTAAAAATGTGTAACAAGGCAGAGACCTCTCAAGTCTCTCCTACGTCCTCTGAATCTCTTCTTACATCCTTTCATCTCTGGCTCTATGTCCTTCCCTCATCTCTCCATGAATCCATCACATAGTACTGAAGCAGTCTACAACATCACCACTTTGCCAGAAGGCTGGAACACACTGGTTCACCAGCACCTCTCCATCATTTTCAGAGCACTGTACTAGAATAACTACAGTTTTGCCCCAGTGCAATAGGTAAAGCCTGACGTAGCTTTCACTTAGCAGGATTTCTGTCTGGATTTACAGAGATAAGATATATTGGATCAAATGAGAAAACAAATCTGGGGAAAAAGAAGCTGTTTCTCTTCACCGATTGACAGCCTGAGCATTCTTCATTCACAAAAATGGAACTGAAACCTTAAAATGCCACTTGCAGTATATAATGCCACTTGTATATTAATACAACCTCCTTTTCTCAGGCAAGCATGGTGCTACAGACTTTCACACACACCTAGCCAGCTCTTTTGGCCTCTCATTCATGGTTATGTTAGTTCCTCATACTAATCTACTGGAGAAAAATAATCACTTAAGGGGCTTTTTTGTAGCTTACTAATGTTATTTACTAACAAAACAGCCATATTTTCTATAACAACTGCCACTTCATTGGGTGCATATGTTCTTGGCTCAAAACTATGAAGCAGATTTAACTCAACACCATATGGTGTGATATGAACTTATGGGCTTTTTTTTCTGTTTTAAAACAGAAATTATATTGCAGCAAGTGGGTTTTTTTCTCTGACGTACGTTCTAGAGATCATTTCACTCAACTCTTTTGAACCCACTTCCTTCTCTCACATTTATTTTCAAACATCAGCTTGCTCCTTTACTCTGTCAAGCAAAACCTGCTGAAGGAACACTAGTCGGAGGAGGAAAGGAAAGTATGGTTATCAAAAAAAAGCTGGTATATATAGAACTGTAGCAGTTAGTTTTGCAGTCATTCCTTTCTTGGTTTGTGCCTGCAGCAAAATGACAGCTGTACAAAGTTACTAAGCAGTCCCTATTTTCAGGATGTGCTGAGCTCATAATTCAGTCCTAATGAATGTGTCATTGGAACCTAGCAGGCTGTTTGGATTGCTGCTTCTGCTATTACAGAGGAAATGAATGCAGAAATGATAATGTTTTAACTTACAATGAATAAGTATCATGTTAAGGTCATGGAAATGATAGGGGATTAGGGACTACAGAGGGGAAGTATGGATTTGCTGTGTTTCCTGAGAAGTCTGAAAACACAGATATAAATATCCCCTCTTCATTTGTCATATGCTTCCTATTCACTTAAAACACTTTTTTAACATTTTGATTTAATGCTATGACAAATCAGTCTTGAAAAGTGTGCAGTGTGCCTAAGAAATTGCTACTTCTGAAAGGATGAGGATTAAGCCAAGTGAACTGGAGTGTCCATTAGAAAAATTATCTGGGACTAGGAATCAGCACCTGAAGTCTTCATTCACACTTTCTGCACCAATGACTGAATGTGTTGCTCTACAGTTTGGGTATGAGGAGTGAGACATTCATTGCTCTCTTCATTTCTTTGTAGACAGTCGTGTAACTTTTATGCTCCAGATGCTAAACATTATTGAAAACACAGTTTAATAATCTCAGGAAACCACCTCCACAGCTATGCACTCCACTAGTCTTCCTCAGACCACACTTTGGAGAAATCTTATTTAAAACAGTTATGATTAACTAAATAGTAAAGTGAAGAATAAGACCAGTCTCTGGAGCTCTGCAGGTTAGGGCACAGAAGCACAGCTGCTGAGCATGAATTTAAATACATATGAATATGAAGTAAAAGTGTTTGCAAAAAGGTGCTTCTTTTTCACCAGCCCAATGGTAAAAGATCTAGTTAGATTATCCTGTCTTAAATTATCCCAGGATCCACAAAAGAACTGGTACTGAATCAGGGATATTTATTCCATGGACACATTTTCTTTATCAGTTTTTCTGTTATGTCCAGTCCAAGAACATTTGGGTCATGATTGAAAACTAAGAATACAATCTATGCTACTTTTAATATGAGTATGAAAGATTGAGGCATAAAAGAAAAGTAAGGTCTAATGGCAAAAAATAAATTAGCATCTTGACTTCAGATGGGATTAAATTACATGTTGAAATGTCCCAAATTTATAGCACTAAAGTCAGTCATAAAGGGGAACAAAGATGTCATCCATCAGCATAAAAGCCTGTGGCATTTAAGATGCTTTTTTTTTTCACTCCACTGGCCAAATATCAAATTCAAGGTTTGTTTGGTAGCATATAGTAGGAACTTACTGTATTCTCTACATTCAAATACATGTTGCCAATATATAAACTTCTTATGAAAAACACATGTTGTCAATGCCTTTAATTTTGAATATCTCCTAACAAATTTTGTTACAACTTAAATTTCTAAAAAGTCGTATATGACAGATTAGTTTCATGGACATTTGCACCGCAGAAGCAAAACAAAAGTACAATACAGGCATCTTTCTTTCAGACAAGGGTTACTTTCAGCTTGCCTCTAATCTAACCTCACATTGTTTTTAATGTTCAATTGTCACAAAATAAAGGACGTCTATAGAGGCATGAGTTTAGGCAGAAAGGGCAAGAAGGACAGGAAGAAGTTGACCAGATGTAAGAAGTTACTCTGCTGAATTTAAAGAACAAAGAATAAAGCATCATTGCTCTTCAGTGGAAGTCTGTAGAAGGAAAGAAACAGACTGTAGTTCAAACAAGCACTTCAGCTTTTTAATGAACAACACAGGGCTACTTTTACTGCTAATTATTAGGGGGTTTCCTAAGGCAATAGGCTGCAGCACTGTGCCCTTCTGTGTTTAAGAAGGGAAAAATGCAAGTACTTAAAATCAAGTGGGTTAAACCAGTCATATATCTTTTTACTTAAGCAGTTGTAGTAGTAGGGGTGATGGTGGTACTAAGAATAATAGTAGTATAGTAGCAGTAGTACTAGTAGTAGTAGTAGTGGTAGTGATATGACTGTCTGAAATTAAAGAACAATTTGGGCCATTAGGGAATGAATAAATATCATTCCTATATATCATTAATTATTTTGAAACAATTTGCTCACTAATATCTTTCTCTTTGTTTTGATTAGTTGGACATTTTTGAATTTTGCTTGCAATATTTGGCTGGATCAGTTCCTATTCAATACCTGACTCTTGTACACAGTTCCTGCTGAATTTGGTGGAAGCTCTGTGTGCAGAACATTAGGTTAAGCAACGATCAAAGCTTTCTTTGAGTCCTAGCTCAAGTAGAAACCAAGACTTGAAGACATTGACCAAATTCTCTCTACTTTCTGCAGGTTCCAAAGTCTTTCAGATTTTGAGAGACAAGGTCCTACTTGACCTGTAAGACCAAACCTCATAGGTAAGGCTTTATTTATCTGTGAGACAGAGTGATTCCTCTGCAACAAGGGACAAATCTGCAGAAATGCTACTCTTTTATTTCTAAAATGTTAGTCTGTGTGTGACTGCGTGTGACTGGAAGCCTTAACTTAAAAGTGAATTTTAAAATGTCAGTTAAATATGCACGGAGTCTTAACTACTGAGAAAAAGACCAAGGTCTCTTTTCCATAATGTGTTGTCAGAAAAGGAATAAACAAGCAGGAAGGAGATCTCCACTTCTAGAGACAAATGCACCTGTAGTCCTATACAGTTGAGCTTGTTCTAGCATAAGAATACCTGCCATACCTGCTATAAAAATAGGCCCCTTCATATAGAGGCCTTTAAAGCTATATGTAAACACAAGACCAGGCATTAGTATTTCATTCAGGAAATTACAATTACTGGGACAAGAGGGGCAAAGTGTCCTATCTCCACTATAACTCTCTTACAGAAAGAACACCTGGACAGTTGAAAGAAACCACGTGAGAAAATTAGGGCACAATTCACATCCTAAGCATAGATTACTAATGCCATTTCAGATATTCTAGGATATCATGGCTGGCCTTCAGCTGCTACACCAGCAATATATCTCCCTGCTTTCTTACGCCCCATTCAAATGTGAAGGATGCTCTGTGGCATCTCAGATGAAAGTAAATGACAATGTTTAGGCACCTTAGATGAACCTTTCAGATCAAAATTTGGCAGCCATGATGTGTTCCAGGAGGTCACATATTTCCTCAAAGAAGACAAACAGGAAGCAGCCAATATAGATATTTAACTCCAAAGAGGAACAGTTTGCACTAAAAATAGTATGACCTAAAGCTCAATACTAATCCAGCTCTCTCATAATGAAATGAAACACATTTTTAACAGTCCTACCCACTTCTGTAAATCCCATGTTAAATATTTGAAACACTTCCTGCAGGAACCTTTAGACCTGTAAGCTGAAAAGCCATTCCAACACCAAATAAGTCTGATTTAATCAGCTATGTGTTCGTGCCACTTTTTCACTGTGTAAGCTCTAGCACTGCAGACATCTTGGAGTCAGATTCATTTCAATATCCCGTAATGCCTTCTTACACAGAATGTAAAGGCATTCAAGATGATTATCTTATTTCTATACATTTAAACCATGCACATATGAAGCTAGGTGAAATAAATGTAGCATTTGATGTGCAAGTTGCACCACTCTCAAACTAATCAAGAAGTTCCCTGTTGAAAAAGCAGTTACAGATAAGCTTATAGGCTGGCATTTCCATTTTCTGGAGTACCTTCACTTTTAGTCTGAGACACAGCTTCCATGCACAACCACTTCTCTGTGAAAAACCTTAAAAGAGCCATGCAAAGTAACAGCAGTGTAGCCACTGACAAGTGGGAAAATCTAGAGGATGCATACATGCAAGCATTCCAGATCCTGAATTCAAACAGAATGACTGAGACATAGGGACAAAATTTCAGTTTTCAACTGATGTTGAATGATACATTTCTGTCTGAATGCAGACTTCATAGATGAAGTTCCTAATTCCACATTTAGCAGAGCACCTAGTTACGACATTTTAGGAAGTACTATCATCCAAAGAATAATTGCATTTAAGGTGAAGACTCTGGAGAAGAAAAGTCCATCTCAGTCAGTTTTGACTGTCAGTGTCTGCAATCACTCCGTTCTCTGAATTGAACGGATTCTGATTTTGGCATTCATGGAAAGAAGTACAAATAAATTCTCACTAATATTGTGACAGTGAAGGCAATTACCCTCCTCCTGTTAACTGGGAAAGAGAAAATACCAACTAGTAACTACTAGTAACTCCTACTGAGCTGAAATTATGTCATCTCTAAAATCAGTTTTGTCAAATTGTTACAGTTCCACCTGCTCTGATGCTTCAGTATTTATAAAATAGAACAATGAGTGATCAATGAGTAATAAATTGGTCACTTCTAACAGTTTGGCTTCATGCAATGCAAATATTGGCTGATGTCATAACTTGAGAATACTGGTAGAGCAGAGCATAGTTGGACCCTAATCTCTGGTATGTACTTTGAAAACATGAATCAGTGATCCTAAGCTTTATTTGAAGAAACAAAATGGTTGCTCCTTTGCTAAGAATATTCCCATTAATTTTTTCAGTACAATCTTATCTGAAATCACTCAAAACCAGAAATGTAAAGAAAAATATCATCAGGTGAGTTAAAGCCATGCTGCCTTTAATAATAATTTTGGGAGATGGATTTCAATGGTAATAAAAATGGAAACAAGGTATTGTGCCATAAAACTGTCAAATAAATATAGAAAAGGGCATAAACCCACAAAATAGCTTTCATGTAAATTCTCACCACAAGATAAAATACAGCTTTTGGGCAAAAAGAGAGTCGTATCTCCAGCAACTTCCATAAATAATTCAGTGCTAGCTTGTAAACAATAGAAAAGCACAGTATGAATGCCAAAGAGGGTCTTTATATGTCATAAAGCCACTCAAAAGTGCACACTTGCTGCTGCAAGTCTGACTGTGAGCTTTGATGTGCTGGAAAAGAAACTGCTATGCTGAGGTCATCAGTTAGTAGAAAACAATTTCCCTCATACAGCGAAGGAGACTCACTGCTGGGCTTCTGACATAGACAGATTGGATTTAAAAAAAAACAAGACTGCATAATGGGGACTTGTATGGGGAAAGAAATCGTCTACACACCTTCTAAATGACCAGAGCTGAAAGAAAATACATCATCTTCTTTCAATGCCTATCAAGAGTTGACGGGATAGTGTGTCAGGGTTTACACAGAGGTTCAGTCACTGCTCTCTCTGATTAGCATCTTCTTTTTTAACTAAACTGCTTCCATGGAGAAGTTAAGCTGTTCTGTTTGTTAAGTGTCAGGCTAAATAATTCAAGTGGCACCGATCTAGAGTTCGTTTCTTATTACAAGCATGTTTTAAGAGGTAACTCCATCTGTCAATTGAAAAATCTCAACACAAGTGTAAAGCAAAGCAATAATGTCCCTTTCATTTTAAGACTAACACAGCAAGCAAATGAAAAAAATTAAGCTGATAAAAAGCTATATAAATATTGAATGGGCATACTGACACTTAGGATTTCAGATAATCCTATGGATCTTTAAAAACATTCTATTACATTAGTTGAGTTAAATAATGAGCATCATTCTAACAGGCCTTGTTTAAGTTAACATATTGTAACCCAGAAAAAAAGTTAAAGCAAGTTTGTGACCACGAGACTGACTGTGACTAAGAACTCAGACTAGTACAGCACCATTGTATCAGAAGTAACATCACTTTAAGTTCAAACCAAACTACACTTGAATCTTTCAAGGACTTTGGAAAAGGTACCTCAAACCCTTTTGCTGGCAACTCATTTATTTATGAAAGAGGGGATAATTAAGAAACAGATAAACTTCAAAAAGAACAACTACAGCAAAAGAATTTTCTTTTCTTACCTGGATTCAAGCCAAATGTGAACTTCACTTATCAAACATTGCCCACATGTACTTACCCTACCTTGAATTTATGGCTTGCAGTTTCCTTACTAAGCGAAATATATGCCCTTGATCACACCCATTCTCACAAACTATGGTAACACATTCCCTTGTAAAATATTTCATGTCCATTTGCAATAGAAAACTCTTTGTTGCAGCCACTACATACACAGAGCAGCACAGCAAAATGTCTGTCTGCTGTCAGTTCCTCTCAGTTCCACAGCCTAGGCAGATCTCTCCCCAGCTCAGACCCTGACACAGCCTCTGCTGCTGTAAGGGAAAGAAAAGCATGTATCTTGTAGGCAGGAGAGTGTTAGCTCAGCTGTGATAACCACAGTAGCACATATTTAAAAAAAGAAACAAGCAAAAGTACAAAAATATAAACTTTGAAATGTTAAGAGAAGACACTTTCAGCCAGCTGCTGGGAAGGGACATACCATCTGCACTCTGTTCTGGTATGTCTGAGATCAAATAATGATACTGGATGTGAGCTGCTGAGCACTGGAAAGGGGCCTCAGGCCAACTTCCTTCCATATTCAACTTCTAACCAGTTGGTATACATTCAATCTCACTTCTGCTCTTCTCTGAAGAGAATGAGAAAGCAAAAAATGTCAGATTTTTCATGGACACCAGGAAGAGGCCATGCCTTTTGTTCTGGAATCTCTGTTGTAGATTGTGAAATGTCACCCACAAGGGACTTGTCACACATGATTTTCAGAACATCTCCGAATTTCTTCCTCTCATAATCCTCCTCCAACAATCATGTGTATAAAATTTGATAAGCATTGTCAAAAAAACAATGTTTATTTTGCTCGTTGCTTGTTGCCTCTGAAGCAATCTATGCTTTGAGACACCTGGTGTCAAGAATTCCATCCCAAGTGTCTTCAAATTAAAAAGGTGGGCTTTAGACATCCATGCCAATGGGGTATCCATATTCCACCTGTCCTTTAGAAAAAATCTCCAGGCTATCTGTATTTAAAGATACCCTGTCGTATCTCCAAACTCCTCCCTGTGAGACTGATGCTGGTAAGGTACTGCAGACTTTTCCAGCATAAAATTAAGCCAATGTGAATAAACCTTCATCCCAATAGAGATTTTAAATAATTTTTGCTACAAAAATTCTGTCATTTTCATAGATTAGTTAAGTTTGGCTCCTGGCATTCATTCATTAGTATACTACCTTCCTCTCAGAGTTCAGCTAGAAGCTCATTAAAGCTTTAAGACAACTCATAGACTATCTCCTTGCTTGGAGAAACACAACAGAAAAATAGGTCACAAGCCACAATTCTAACAGTATTCCCTTTAATTTATTCAGTTCAGTCCCAAATGAAAGAGATTCCTGCCTCACTGCATTATCCTCTCATACCTACTGTGTCTCATTGCCTCATTCCCATGTACAGAGCTCAGAAGAGCTGGCTCAGCAAAAGCTAACAGCCTTCATAAACAGACCTAGCTCTACCCCTCACTGTAAGGATTTAAGCCACAACACAACTAGTAACAAACTGGAAATCAATTATTTCAAGTGTGAAGGGTCAATTAAGGAAAGTGGTTGAGTTTGCATTTCTTGGAGAAAGTGTCTTTTCTTTAGCTTACAGTATACATAAAGCAATGAACTCTCTGTCTTGCACCTTCTCTGTCTGCCCTCCACTCTTAGATTTTTTCTCTGTGCCTTACAGTAAGGCAACATTTAGTAAACCCAAAGAGCAGAGCCTTCCTCACAGAGATCAGCCAGTTAGTTATAGGCAATGTAAGCTTTGCCACCAACGCTGTACCTAGCACAGCACCAAAAAGAAAAAAATACCAGAATGGCCAAATTAACTCTTTATTAAAACTAGCCATTTTAAAATGCATTTCCTCCTCAATATTATTCTTTTATTTGCATTTGATGATTTAAAGTGTTGTAAAATGTAACACCAGCAAGAAAAAAGGCAAACTTGATCCTCTGATAAGGTTCAGGTGAAATACTTTGGTAGCAGGGAAGTTTTAGCATTCTCTGTACAAGGTACTACCTTGACTTCATTTGCAATGCTTTGAATGTCAGTGTTCAAAGAATATGAACACAGGGTATAGAGCAATGGTGTAGGGGCTACAAAGTCATTTTGGGGACTCAAATGAGTATTTTATTAGATCAGTATTTTTAAAATGTGGGATTTATAAATGTTGTCACTTTGAAAGTACATTTTGTCTCCACTTTGTAAGTACAGCATGATTTGTGATAAACTACAGGAAGAAGTGGAGCTCTATAATGTAAAGATCTCTGTAGGCACGTGAATTAACAAAAACGAACTGAGCATCAATATTTATCCAACAACTCCATAGAAGAAGGGTCAGTTCTTTGGTGAATTGAGACTGTGGAATACTGTCTTGAAGAATAATGTACTCTAGTGGAACTAAGGAGTTTTAACATTGCAAATGAAGAGATGAAAAAAAGATGCTGTATCACATGTCTATCTGCAGTAAGAGAATCCTGTACTCTGTGAGACAGGAGGACATTTCCCACCATAACTGTTTTTCAAGGGAGGTTCATCCACCGAGAGAGTAATAGGCACTCAGGATCATGTGTCAGGAGTGTAAACAGGGTAAACAGAACTATCAGAGAAGCTGTGCATTACTGATGGCTTCATATAAACCATGACTAATTATCAACATTAACTCAGAGAAAAACAATATGCCATTATTTTGCTTGACAAATATCCCTTGAGCAGCTATATATTCTCAGACAGAGCCAAAGATGCTAGTATAAACAGGCACATGCATATCCTCATTCTGAAATGAATGCTTTATGTGTCTTGGTTCTAGGAAATATAAATAAAAAGCTCATACTGATATATGCAGAACACTGTATGCTTTACTTTATGTAAATTCAAATGTGGAGTATAAAATGCCCCAGGGTGAAAATTTCAGTTTGCACAGGGGAATAATGTAGTTGAGAGGCATGATACAATGTTTTAATATCTGAAACAGACCTATATAAGAAAGCTTCCTAATAAGAATTTATTTTTGCCTTTATTGATCAGACAGATAATAAGTGCATCCTTTTTTTCCCCTGTCAAGTGTACTCAGAGCAGAAAAGGACAAGCCATTATATTAGATTACTTTATATTCATTTTAATGATGTAGTTTAAATAAAGACGCAATACTCTTTAAACAACAGTGGCAGCTGCAGTCATCCTCAAAGGTTAATGTATGTAGTGTAATACCTTCAAGGACATGCTCTGGCAACACCTTGAAAATTTCCAGCATAGTGTTTCTGACAAAGTTTTCTCCTTGTTGCCTGCTCTGTGCCCTGTTACTAGAGTATGTTTCTCTGGATGTGAATGCTTTCCCTAACTGGGAGAGAAATGGGGGAAGGAGGAGGAACACAGCTGTTGGTATCCTAAGACTGGTGAATTTGTCATCTGAGAAAGCTCCATCATTTCTCCTTCCTTCATCACTGAAACTCCTCCCCAGTAACACTGTTGGAAGCAAACTTTTCAGGATAAGGACCTGTCACTGGCAAAACAGTTTCATCTTGGGGAATTCACTTAATGTAATTTACTGACTATTAACATCAAGTTTTAATTACTGGTTCAAGTACTAAAAGAAAATAGGAGGGCAAACAAATACACAAACATGGAGTAAAAAACCCAGGGGAATTCTTTCCCACACTCTGTGTCAGCCCAGTGCCTCTTCTATCACCCTCCTGTGCTCTCACAGCCCATCATGCCCACAGCAGATCCATGGAATGCTACTGGGGCCACCCAGGAGGGTGCTGTCTCCATGTAGCTATTTCCTGCTGCTCCTGCTTCCTCCTTGCTCTCCATCCTCTTCCTGGCTACTTACTACTCTTCTTATCCATTGTGGAGTGTTTGAAGAGGTCTCCCTGCTCTTGTCTGGGTCATTTCCAGCCCCAGTCCCTCAGGGTGACCAAGCCCTGGATTAAACTCCTCAGGGGGATCCTCCTCCTTTTGAGGAGATCATTCTTGGAACTCAAGAAGATCTTTCAGTGGACTGCCATCAGAAGTTCTCTAAATTTTGGTAGAGCCCTTAAGAAAAAATGTGAGCTGGGCAAAGGCAAGGCAAATCTCTCCTGTACTGTTCAGCACATGTTAATACACACTTCTCAGTTTTCTGTAACTAGTCATGGGGAGATATAAGATCACATTCCAATTACTATTTTACACCTGTATCATTGTATTAGTAGCTGGATGTTGATTTTTCAACTTGGTTACTCCAACATGACATAGTTTCAAACAAAAATTCAACTCCAAGTTGTAGCTTATTCAAAATGTGATACTGCTTTTCTGAACATGTGAATAGCTGAGCCTGACATTCTAATTGAACCCTGAAGCAGGACTAAGACTTGAGTCCACTCTTCATAAAGGCTACTCAGTGCAACAAAGGCATCTCTCACAGTGTGATCTCTTCTATTATCCTTCTCTGAACTTGCTCCAGAATCTCAATGCCTTTCTTGTAGGGAGTGTTCCAAAACTGGACAGTATTCAAGGCAGGGCCCCATCAGTGCTGAGGCCTGAGATATGACCAGGCATTTTCATAACTCATAATCTGTATTTTTACTGTTTACAGTGGCTTAGATTTTATGTTCTTTTAATCAAGGACAGAAAACATGATTTGGGATTGGAATGATTATAAGTGCCTTTACCATTAAGCTGTTGCATTGTAATTTTTTGAGGAAGGGAACCTTTTGACTTCAACACTTGCCTTGGGATTTTTTTGACACATGGTTGTCCTACAGTATTAATTGCAACAGAACTGTATGTGCGGTCATCTCATAGGTACTATTTATTTAATGAAATAGTATACATTGCTATCTGCTCCTTTCAGCCAAGTTCTCCTGACCTGTTTTGGATCTCTGAGATTCATGGGGTAAGGTTCTGTGCAGTGGTTCCTGGATCGCTCAGAGGCAATAAAGATGAGAGGAGACAAAAAAGACACTGGCATCATAGAGGGCCTGAACACTCTGCTCTTGTAGCACCAGGACAAAAGTGAAAAATGCTAGGAGGCAGCTGGGATAAGAAAGAACGTCACAGTAGGTGTGCTACAGAAGAAGAAAAAGGGCAGTAAAGAAAGGGGGAAAAAGTATGTTAGACTGATTGTGACAATGGCACATTCAAGGAATGGGGCTAGATAAGAGAAAAAAGAAGGAAAAAAGTTTTATGCTGTTCATATCAGATAAAACATCTCTAGGAAATTTCAAGAATACAATACTATCCCAGAAGAACCTTAGAACAGCAGAAAGTAAAAGTGAAAATTCAAACAATTTGATTTTTTGTTCGTTTGTCTGTTTAGAAAACTGTGAGGTTCAAGAGGATCCCAGCCACTGTGCTAACTTGAAAAGAAAAATACAAAACAAAGCAAAAAGACAAAAAGAAGGCTGAAGATACAATTTTAGCAGCACATCCTGCCTGCTGAAGTATTAAAATATTGATATTCATGAATTAATTTCTTGAAAAGTTGATTGCTATCAAACACATCACACTGATGAAACACCTGGGAAATGGCTAATCCTGCTTTTCAGTTTGTGACTAGTTTGTGCAGAGCAGAACCTAGAAAGAGCTTCCACGCCTATCATGTTCATTTTGGACACTTCCATGTGTCTGTCCAAACAGCATCAGGACTTTGGCATCAGGACTCACTGGACACGTGAGTTGTTCAATGTTCCCATCCTCAGACAGCCTAAGTTCATTTTACCCTGCTTTTTTCTTCCCTTAAGGTAACAGTGTCTTCTGTTTAACTTAATTAATAATCAATGTTTAATTTGATTAAAAGCTGAAGGAGCTGAAGGATTCAATTATGTGTGTTAAATAATCCTTTTTTTAATCCATTTTGTTGTCATTAATGAGGTAATATTCTATAATTAAATCAATGGATATAGAAAGTTGCTGTATAATGAATAAAACCATGGTCCTGAAAGATTTAGAATAATGAACACAAGCAAAGGCCAGATAATTGAAAATGTTCATGACTTAAATCTGTGATGTATTTCCTAACCCTATTTAGGGTGCAAGTGTGATCTTGCAAAAAACACATTACAACACTCTGTGTGATCTGAGGCAAACTTCCCTTTCTGTAAAACAGTAAACCTTTGTTTTAACAAGGTCTTCCAGTAAGCACTTCATGGCAAGGAAAGGCACTCACCATGTGCATGCACAGTGTCTTGAAAAAAGGAATTTTTTTCATATTATCATAATATAAGATGTAGGGAACAAAACATAGTGGCAGCAGATAGGAAGGAAGGTAGACCTTTCTGAAGTCACCTTCAAGGACACCTGCAACAGCACTAAGGAAATAATGAAAGGGCAGGAAAGGACTGAGTGGTGTCTCTATCTCACTCCAGCAAAGTACAGTTGATGGAATCCATGAGATGCATCATGGAGCTTAATAGCTCACACCCTTAGTAGGTATGAAGCTCAGTTCAACATCTGATCACCACAGTACATCCCCATAAAAAGTGTTGCAATTCAATCACACATGGTGTAAAAGTCTACTTCCTTTTGTTTGTTTTCTGTCTTTAGGTGCTATTTTTACTTCATGCTCTTTATTTAATTATGAAAACAAATAACATTTTTCCATGCATCTTCTCCATAACATTTATTATTTTAGTGTTATGTTCCATGCATTTATCTCGTACCATTCTGAGTCATATCCTGAGTCGTCTCTTTTACAACTTCTTCAAGGTTTTCCTAGAAAGGAGCAACTACACCTCCAGCATGACATTCTCTTGACTTTTTTCATTTCACTTTTCTCCTTCCCAAGAAACATAAGGAAGAACTAGAAATGCTACTCAAGATGCAGTACAGCACACATTTATGAAGTGACATAATGACAGTTTATATTTTATTCTCATTTTATCTCCTGGCTCCTCTGACCACTGTTGACCATTTTACTGATGTTTTAATAGCACCAGATACAGTAATTTCAAGATGTCTCTCCTGAGAGGCAATAGCTCATCTAGGATCCATCATTCTGTATGTACAATTAAGGGTGTGTTTCTCCATGTGCATCTTTTTGCATATATTGACCTTGAATTTCATCTGCCATTTTACTGCCCATTCATTCTGTATCATGAAATCACCCTGTAAGACATTGCAGTCAATTTGAGAGTTCAACACCTTATCAGCTCATTATCAGTAAATTTTGTTACACTGTATCTGCTTTCTCTTCTAGTACATTTATGAATATATTGAATAGCTAGGCTTCCTGAACAGCAGCATCCATTGTAATGCCTCTCCTTATCTGTACCTTTTGTTTCCCTTTGTGTAATCATATAATCACTTTTTCCCATCTTTTTATTTCTTATCATATTAACTTTTACTTATTCACAAGAAGAATTTATCTTTTTTCTTAAGATAGCTTAGTTTTCTTAAATCATTTTGGTGAGCGATCATGTCAAAAGCTATTTGTAAATCCAAGCAGACCAAAATATTCATTATATACAAATTTCACTGACTCTTTTGAATAATCATAGAATGCTAGAATGGTTTGGGTTGGAAAGGACCTTAAATATAATCTAGTTCACACCCCTGTTGTGGGTAGGGTCATCTCCCACAAGACCAGGTTTCTCAAAGTCTCTTCTAACCTGGCCATGAACATTCCAGGGATGGGATATCCCTAGTTTCTCTGGAGAACCTGTTCAAGTTCTTTCCCACTCTCAGAGAAAATTTCTTCCTAATATCTAATCTAAATCTACACTTTTCTAGTTTAAAATCACTACCACTCATTTTATCACTACAATCCCTGATACAAATCACCTCCTTATTTTCAATGTGTCTTAGTATAGTTTCCTGGAGGATATATTCCATGATCATACTGGGCACAGGTATGAGACTGACAGGCCTGTATTTCCCCAAGTCTTCCTTTTTTTTCCTTTCTAAAATTGGAGGTCACGTTTCTTCTTTTTCCAGTTAGTTTCAGCTTCAGTGGACTACCATGACTTCTCAAATATGATGGATAATGACATAGCAATTTCATCCACCAGTTCCATTGTGATCCAGGAATGTATCTCATCAAGACCTAGGGATTTGTGAATCGTCATATTCCTTATATGCATTCTAACTTGATGTTCTCCTTCAATGGGCAGTTCTTGATTCTCCTTGCCTCTGCATTTGCCTTCTGTGACTTGGGCAGAGTGACTAGAGAACTCCTTGGTGAAGACCAGAGCAAACTAGTCATTGAGTATCTGAGTGAACAGATCTCCTTTTCCTCCCAGTGGAAGCCCACAATTTTCTTGAACCACTGATGTACCCATAGAATCTTTACTTTTTGCCCTGGGCATCCCTTACCAGATTTAATTCTACTTAGATTTTAGCTACTATTTCAACTGATTCACAATTTCATTTTAAAGTTCTGTTCAAATGAAAGAATATCACTTGATTCTTTCGTTTATATTTATTCATTTTACCTATTTGGCTAAAACCTTTTCAGTCTGAGAAATTTAACTTAGCATTACATTGATACCTCATGATCTTTCTTTGTAAAGATTTCCCCACATTCTCTTCAAGAAAATGTCAAGGCAAATAGCTCTTTCCGCTTTTCTGCTACAGACTGACTACCTCTAACCCTTGTGTCCTAATAATCTATTAGTCCTATAAACTCTCTGGAAAATTTTTCATTTTGATAAATTTGAATTAAAAAAAGAACTGTTTTCTTTAATCTTCATAGCTTATTCCACTTTTGATTTTAATTTGGCCTAACTCATATTCTTTTTTAGCCACCATTACTCTGCTCTTCAACAGTGTTTGCTTTTGTTTGGCCTTTTCAAAGCCTTTTTTCTGTTATACAGAAAGTAGATGGTATCTCTGACAGTTTCTTTCTGCCATCATCATATCAATTACAAATATTTCATCCTTTTGCCTGTAGGTTTCTATCTCCTTTCAACAAGCTGCTTCCATTTTCAATAACCATCATTATTATATAAAATTTAATTCCTCTCAGTCGTCAGCTGGTGTTCAAAATTGAGAAAATATTGTGAGTTCCTTATTTTGATTTACTGTCCCTGAAATAACATCTGCCTGTCCTGACAGGGATGGGAAAGAGTATCTCACTCATATGATTATGGTTTGTTCTAAACAAAAGAAGTTACTGATTGGATTATAATGCAAGACATCTGGGGAGACATGGTAGGTATGACCCAGTCTTTACAAGGGATCCACTTCTCTGATAGAGGAGCTGGAAGACAGTCAAGATATATTAGAGCATCTGAAAAATTATCTCTGTTGGACTACCAAAATCTCTCAATCAGGAATTAATTTCTTTAGTTTAACAAAATGGAAACAGAGCTTTGAAAGACATAAGTGCCTAGAAGCAATTTGCCAATAACTGGTTCTTCTGTCTAGCTGGCAGTGATAGAACAAGATACAATAGCTGGAAACCAAAATTTGCCATATGTTACACAAAATTTCTGAGCTGTACTAAGAAATATATAGGAAGCCAGTCACTGTTTTCTGTCTGCTGCTGCAGTGAACATGTCAACACTGGACAATTTAAAATCTAGGTGGAATGTATTCTTACATGATATCGTAGAATCATAGAATGGTTTGGGTTGAAAGGGACCTTTAAAGAACATCTAGTTCCAAACCCCTGCAAAACTACTCTGTAAAACTACCTTCCTAAGAAAATAATGACTATCAAGATTATTGCAATTCAAACAATAAAATTACTGATGGGACAGAGAAATGATGGTAGTTATTTTTATACAGTAGATAAAAATATTGGCCGCTGCAGAATTTTCTGCAGTGCTGGCAAACCAGTTCTTACTTTCTACTGTCTGTGAGCATCAGCACATTTTATTTGTGTTCTTGAAGTTCATCTTCCTTCCAAAGGAACTACAGTCTGTTGGTAGCCACCTTTTGCTACCTTCATTAATGTTGAAGTTTTGTTTTCATGTGACTTTCTAGAAGCCTATATAATGCCCAGAGAGGACTATATTTTGGAGCAGCCAATCTGGAGCAGTTGGCAAGAGGGATGGTAACTGCAACAGCAGCAGGGGCAACAGAGGTGGTGCCAAGACAGGAGTCAGGAATAACCAGATGAATTTGGGAAGAGGAGGCTCAGAAGATGCCACAGGGTGGCCTGGGGTGGCTGACAAGAAGTAACCCACCCCAGATGCTTGTAACAGTATTATTCCCAAAAAAAAGCCCACACGAGGCATTGAGCAACATGATCTAATGGGAGGTATCCCTGACCATGGCAGGAAGGTTGGAACTAGATGATCTTTAAAGTCCTTTCTAACCCAAATGATTCTATGATTCTATATTCTCATTAGTAACAGGCTACAAGATTTCCAGAGACTTCTTAGGATTACAATTGAATAAGGGGTTCATTTTCTAAAAAAATTTCTGATGCTTGAACAAAACACTTTGAACTTGCTTCAACCACCCCAACAGAATCAGCTTGAGAGAAGGATTTTTTTGAGGCAAGAAGAAATCTCACGAAAGAAGTGATGAAGAGTTTGGAGGAAATGAGATTTCGAGTCCCTAGCAGAAGAAAAATTGTGCACAAGTACTGAGTTGAAGTCAAGAATGCTTTGTTTGCAACTTATAAGGTGGAATTTCAGATCACAAAAATCCATATTTATAGACTCTCAGTGACAGCCTGAAAGTTTGCTACTTGTGTCATTCTAGACTAGAACACTATTCTATCACTGCAGTCTAGGCAAATCACCCTTGCTTCTTGAAAAAATAGAGTAAAGCTAGGTACAGTTACTTAACTGGTGAAGCAATGAAATGACCACTGAAAGACTTTGAACCCTTTTGTTCACAAAATTGGAGACAGCTTTTTTGTAATTCATTATCAGAAACAGGGTTGGGCTACTGATTCTCATGGACATGTGGTGCATCCTGCATATATTCTTTATCTTTTTGCAAAGAGAGAATGAGATTTGAGAAATCTCTGATCAAGCTAATTTCCGTTGCATTGCTTTTGATCAACAATGCTGGCAATATAGATACTTGTCTGTTTTATTTCTTGATAGGATTCATAGAAGCAGTGCATGTTGAAGCCTACGTGTACTGTGTTTCCTAAGGTATAAGTCCTTTGCTGTATCACTCCCACATTTTTCTTGGACTATGACTATAAACTGTGACATTGACTGAGTCTGCTTGGGATATACAAGCATTTCAATCTCCTCTCTGTCAAGCAAATCTGCATGAAAAAACAATAGAGATAAATGATAAATGAACAAATGGCTGCATGAGCCTTCAATTTCAGCCAGAATTTGGGAGCTCTTTGCACTGTAAGACTAAGGGCATGACAGACCATGGGCTTACTCTGCATATCACAGAGACTCTTAGTACTTTGAGGTGGGGGAGATTACTTTGACTCTTAACAAAAACTAAATTAAAATACATCTTGAAAATTGCTGCCCTTATAGAGGAGGTACATTCTTTGAAGTGTCATACTTTTGCATAGTCTTGATAGTCAGTAATGAAGAGAGAATGCAGAAGATTATGAAACAACATAATCAATTGATAATAATGAATATTTCAACATGCAGGCATTTCAAAGTTTTAATTAAAATTAGGATTGCTATTGATATTGTAATGTCTTCAGGTAACACACGGGCAAGTAATCACAGACCTCCCAAATGGACTGCATTACACATGCAATTAATTATGGAAGATGTTGCTACTCAAACTACCCTGGGATTTCTGAGATTTAAAGCAAGCACTCAACCATTTCACTACAGAAGGCGGCTCCACTAACACAGCCAGCAGATTAACTATTATTGCTTAACCCAGATGCTGCATTGCTACAATGGGGCTCAAATCTGGTCTGCTAGCAACAATCTTTACTCATCTTCTTTAATAACACAAATGTTTCTTTTGCCTAAAGCAAAAGCTGTTATTTTTAAACACAGAGCATGAGAGCTTGAGGGACAAAAAAAAACCCACCTACAGAGATGTTCTTTTTGCAAGATGCCCTCCACACTGCAGGGGAAGGAAAGTTTAGTCAAAGTACAATGCTTGTTCTTACTTTCCTTTCTTTTTGACATTGCCTCTACCCAGCGCTCCCATTCTGATGTTCTTTTGGGATTCTCAGGGTTTTTTGAAGTTAATTTTGTCACTAGGAAGCAGGTCTAAAGGATCCTTACTGTAGGATAGGGAACTGGAACAGTACCTCCAGCCCATAGTGTAATGGCTTCACTTAGAGCATGGAGAGGTTGTTTAGAAACTGCCTTAAGTGTATTTTGACCTATTATTACCTGTGGGCCTGAGCACACATTTTAAAAGATCTTTCATGCCACTCAGTGAAATCAAAGTCCTGAGAACTGAATCTCATACTGAGCTCTCTCTATCTGTTCAATTCATGTAAGTCCCAAAGCTTACTGCCAGGAAGGGTTCTAAGAGCATTCTTGTTTATGGATTTGAGGCCTTATACGCAGCAGGATCAAATATATTTCAAGTAAATGAGGAGAAGGGGCCATATTGCAACTTTTATCTAACCTTTCAAAACTCTTTCCTGGCAAGGTAAATGGACACCTAAGCATTTTCCAGACTTCTTGCTGCATCCAAAGCTGCTGGGCAATTCCTGAGCCCATTGCTAATGACAGGAGTTCTGCTACAGGAGGGAGAGGGAGTTTTAGATCTAAGTCCTTTCCCACTTTCCAGACTAAAAGTGTTGAGACTGATCTGTACTGTTTAACAGATCTGATAATGCTGGAGGGTTATTTCCTCAGAGCCATAAAGAGGGGAATGGATATAGATGTCTACAAGCCTACTCAAGCTACTTTTTAACTAAAGAATCGTGTAGATGTAGGCAACTTTTCACAAAGGAAGCAAGGGACTACTAGTTTGGAATGCATAACAAGGCTGTTATGTAAATAAACCATACCTATTAAATTGAAAAATAACATCATTCACCATAACTTCATAACTTTAAAGCTTTTTATAACCCTTTCGAAGGAGCTGTAAATTTTACAGTCACTTGTGTCAGGCTTTGAAATGGCAGGGTGAAGGGATGTTAGGAATGACTACCCAAAAAGGGAGAAAAATACTTGATTAGAGCCTTCCTCTTTCCAAACACAGAGAAAAAAATCTGATCAGAGCCTGTCTCACTACAGTCATATGGAGGTTTTATACAGACCAACCATGTGTATACAGCAGAAACATACTAAAGACACATATAATGTTGGAGAAGTCCCTCTTCTGCAGAATGCCAGAAATTGGTTCTCATGAACAAGTTCTTTAGGCAGATAGAAACACTCAGGCTAGTCCCGAGTTTAAAGTATAAAGTGGGGAAACTTCAGACCTATTTCCTGAGGGGAGAAGTCATAGATAGATTTGCTTAGAAAAAAGACAATGGTGATTTCAATTTTTTTACCAGTCTTGTAAGCGTATTAGTTGCTATTGATATCTTTACAGAAATTAAAAGCTTGAGTTATTGTTAGGAAAATACACAGGCTGTCCCTACTCACCATTGTATTGCAATTGTAATATTGAGCAAGTGTTTTCATGTCGGTACTCAGATTTTGCATTCATCTGCACAAGCTGCAAAAAACTGCTTTAATTTTTTCTTCTTTTCAAGTATGAATTCCCTCTTAAGAAATTCTTTCATGAAATACTTTTACAGATTTAAGCATGAAGGAGTATTTATGGAGAATAACTCAGAAGGAAAATTACTAACATCTCCTTTACATTGTCTTCCTTAAAAGGCAACAGCCATGCAGCAATATTCTTTCACTGTTATTGACTTTTGAAACTGCTGGGAGCCATTGTAATGGAGATTTGAGATAGATTAGACTGAGATAATTAGTTACAATATACAATTTAAGTGCTACTGTCTGTGCCATACAAGTGTTTCAGCTTCAGCTGGAGAGTTTGGTGGAAAGAATTCAGATGAAAGCATGGAAAAGTAAAGGGGAAAATAAGCCAGGCTACAAGAGCGCTTATCATAAGCACTTCTCCGTAGCTGATGGTTCCTGATGATATTTGCTTTATAATATTTCTGCTAAGGTGAGAGTTTACTACATGCATTTTAAGCGGGATATCTCAATGCTGAGTGCACTACCACTAGAGTGAGCATGAGATAAACTTAAATAAAATAGGCTATTATTAAAGGTCAGGTTTTGATTGCATTCCCTAGAAGATAAAAAAGATTTTACCTACGAAAATGGAATGTTATCATTTTTTCCATAGTTTTCTTAGAAGACACCTGACTTTTACTCTTAAAACCAAACTAAAAAGCAGTGCATCAAGGAGTAATCATGACCAGTGTCATTCTACATCTTCTCTTATTTTCTCTTTGATGCCCTGAGAAAAATCTATTTGGAATAGGACACAAACTAAAAAGCAGAACACAGAAAAAAAACCCTCAACCACACATTCTTGTCCACAAGAAAAAAAAAAGTTAAAAAGTAAAAAAAAAATTATTATTGCAACATGTAGATCACTGAAAACTCAGTTTTGTCTTCACATACTTCATCTGGACAGCTGCACTAGAGAACCAATAGCAAAAGAGTGCAGAGGTAATTTGTACAGACTTCCCTGTCAGAAGGCATAAGTACAATCTTGAAATGCCTCACGGTAGAGATGGTGACACGGTGGGAGCATCTCCTGCTCTGCGTGAGCATCCTACAATTGGATAGAGGGAAATGTCACTACTGTTTGTGGAATGGTGCTTAAGTTATAATGCTCCAAATAGGATTGAAGCATTTTTCATTTTTAAGATAGCAGAAAGTCTGCTAGGCAAAGTATTTCATAGCCATAGATTGACAATTCAATCAACAGTTCATAGCAACATAGCATTCAATAATATGATTCTAAAAACTACATTGGAAAGGAGTTGCAGTTTTTGAAGACAGGCATAACATGCAATGCCACTGAAGCATCTATTTTCCACTGCTGCTGGGCCATTCAGGTATCAGAAATGTCAAATGCCCTTCACTTCCAAGATAATGTAACCCTTACAAAATAGAAAAATTTGTATGACCATTTTGTCCATGTGTTATGACCATCATAAACCAAAAACCCTTCTGTTAGAACAACTTGCAGAAATAATCCTTGCAGTCTATCATCATCAGTGTTGACACCACAAGGCTAATAATAGATCTCAGAAAAAGTAGCTGACACAATAAACAAAATTGCTGTTTTATATCAGCTATTTTCATATTTTAAAAACTTCACAGACAACCTCAATACATGGATTTTCTGACTGTTTTAAATACCTAATACCATAGTTCCACCAGATTCTTTATTAGTCTTACTGAATTCTGGTAACATTTCTTGTTCAATGCTGTAGGAAATCCATTCCCTCTACCTCTCTTTGTGATTGTCCTGTGAGAGTCATTAATGGTGATGTTGTGTCTGTAGATCAAGAGATATTGTAAATTGGACACCTCAGTCACTTTCTAGAACAAGACCAGAAAGCAAAAAACCTAATTTGGTATTATGAATATATGCCATGGCTCTAATGTCTTCTGCAGATGACAGAGAGTGAAGTGTTTGACAGGACCTAGCATGTGAATCCACTGCAGTCCTGAATTCTCAATTGAAGTGGAAAAAATAGGGATATTAATGCTTTTCCACTGAACAGGAGGGATTTGCCAGTCTCTTTTGAGGAAGGGAAGAACCTCACATACTTGTTTAATTATGTGTCTAAAAGGCTTAGGTTAGACCAGATTTTAGAAGTTTAACTGAATAAAGTTAGTTTCAAGTTGCAGGATTCAGCTTGTTTCAGCATCTTCTGAGTGCTTGTGCTTGCCCATGCTATTAGTATAATATGGATGAGAAACCATTTTACATGTATTTGATTGCTAATTCTTGACAGTCTTTACTGCATTTAATACCTACAATGTGGAAGAGGATAATGTCCTTGTGAGGACAGACTTCATGGTATTTTTTGTTCTGAAAAATGCTTTCATGCTCTCCCCCACCCATTTATCTTTTAATGATGAACAATAGCAAAAGCAGGCACACTAGGGTCATGTTTTCTAAACCATCCAGTGTTTACAAGTGCCCTCTGTCAAGATCACTGTTTCAGAATTTAGCTGAAACTGCTAGCAGAGAACCCTGAGGTCATTCATCCTGCAGCAAATATTTCACTGGTGCTACACCCTCTTTGTCCATGTCGGGCATCTTTTTTTATGCCAAACAGTTCTCCCTGTCCAGCTGCTTTTGCAATACACTGCTCCCACAAAAATCAGAGAGCATTTCAGAAAGATGAATTTCCTGAAGAGAATAACTACAGATACCAGGCACTAACTCAACCCATTAAAGCAGAAACTGGCTGACAGTCTAATTCCGTTACTTTCAAGAGAGCTGGATATGTGAAAGGTACTCAATAAAATAAAGAGAAACAAAGAGCAAAAGAAACCTCAGAGATTACAGACCATCTTTCTTTTTCTAATCTGGTAGAGACAATTCTAAATGCCAGTAAAACTGGACTATCATGCTCACAAGTCTCAGACATTGTCAGACCCGAGCAATGAAGAGTCTAGAAATAGCAAGGTGAATGTACAGCAAAAATAGGACATACAGAGCCTGACTCTCTTCATGCTTCACCAGCTCATATACAGTGTGATTGGTCCTGCTAACATGCATTGATTTACTCCTGATTTATGGCAGAGTAAGTGGAAGCTGTATCAACCTCAAACTGGGGCTCACTGCAGCAAGTGTTACTAATTCTACACCACTCAAACTGAAAAAAGATGCAGGCTCTAGACTGAACATAGATGTTGAGAAGTGGAACACACAGAGTAATCACAGGAATGGGAGGAGGTAGAGATTACTTAGCTTAATGAATGCTACAATTATGTCCAGATGTCACAAATGAATTGCTAAGGCATCTGGAATGTCTACTTTAATAGAACTAGTACTTACGAGGAGGAGTAAGGGCAACAAGCTATTCTGTGAACACTGAACTCTGCAACTCTGCATTTGGAGACACCTGGCTTGCTACTGAATCAGTTCACCTTCAATTTCATATCTCATTTTTTTACTGTAATCAAGTGGCAAACTGGCTAAGAAAGGGATTTGTCAGAATCAAAAACATAAAGACACTCCTCCTTCCTGCAACTTTATAGACCAATTTCCCTTCCTTCTGTGGCCTGAAGTCAAAATCTAACAAGCTGAGTTTTTCTGGAAGCAAACAGCAATTGTACCTTGAGGTATGTAATTTTGACAGTTTTCAAGAGCTGTATTTGCTAGCGGAAACTCCAATGTCTTTACAGTCCAGCTAGTGCTGTTCTATCCATGGTCTCCCTGGACACTGATGTACTAATATAAAACTCATAAAGTGGTTCATTTTCAGGGATACTCCATATTACCTTATGTCCCCTGTGGCTTACACCATGGATCTATCCAAAAAGTGCTGTGGTCTAAAGGAAATATGGCTCTGCAGTGATGCTGAATCATGTGCTGATCATCTGTACCACCAGTCCCAACATATCTGATTCAAAACATTAATACTTCATAGCATGAAATAACCCAGGGACCTTTTAAAATCTCAGGTTTCTTTATACCTATTATGCAGCTTGACTCACTCTCACCAAGCACACACACAGAATGGCAATGTGACTACTGTGCGGGCAGTAAGGCTAACAGTATCCATGGGGATTTTTTAACAAATGCATTCAAGGGAATAGTGTATGAATTCACATCTAAGGTTTTCCTTGCTTTTTATGTAACTCAAATCCAGACAAACTTGAACTGAAAATAACATGACAAACCTGATCAGTGAAATCTGTTCCAGCTCAAGAGATACATTCTCCCTTGGCAGTTTGGAAGATGTTGAGGAGGTTTAATATTTTACCCTGTAAAATAAATCTATCGCGTGATCTGTCTCCTTGAAAGAATAGTAACGTACTGAACAGGTATCTAACAGAGATATTCTTCTAATGGGAAGAATTTATTATTACATAAATAGCTGATCTGAAGTTAATGTGAATCTCTGACTGTTAAAGAACTTTGGAGATCTGGCTGTAGAAGATCAGATGTGACTAATGACAGGAGGAAGCATTTACAACTCACTGGAGAACATTAATATTTTCCCTATTTGAACCTGATTTGTTTTTAAATGCAAGCCTGGGAAAAATAGTGTGCAAAAATAATCAAGTGGGGGGAAACTTAAGGAATTGTCATTGTCTATAGTGGTGTCTATCACACATTTTAGAGGAGTATTTTAGTGCTGTGCTTTTTTTCACAATTTCTACTGAATTTAAATTACCCTTCTAAGTTGGGTGCCTGTAGTATTCACTGCTGTGTATGATCGAGTCTACTTACATAAGAATTTACAGTCCAGAAGTATCATTGAGACTCAAGAGAAAGACATGACTTAAAGAATTATGCAGAATAAATGCCTAATAGATTTAGGATCCCACACATGAAGGTGGGAGCCTCCTAGCTATTTCAACCTTTGCATCCAAGAATAATGTCTACACATACTCAGGTAAGCCAAAGGCATAAATACTCCTTAACAGATAGAATTGCAAAAGCAGCAAAACCAGGATATAAGAGCAAATATTAGCTCATATAGCCTAAAGGTTTTGTTCTCATTAGCAGGCAACTCCTCACTTCAGAATCCCCAGCAGGTTAGCTGTGGATGCCCCAAAAACAGAAACACTCAGGTCAGACAAATGCATTGCACTTGGTGAATACACCTTTATTTGTAGGTGCCTCCAAGTAGTTTATTCACATTTTTTCAGGAGAGATTAAATAGGGGTGAATTCTGTTCTCATCTCAAGCAGCTGGTGATATAAATCAATGGAGTTTACACACCATCAGCAGTCTTTCACAAGGAATGTCCTCTGCTTGTTTGATTCCCACCTGCAATTCTAGCTCTGAGATAGGCATATTTTAAGAAAAATAAATCAGACTGGCTTTTTCAAGATTTTTTTCTCTTAATACAAGATGATGGTTTATTTAGGTAATTCTTTCCATAGGATATATAATGAGATGGTTTATCTGCATGAAGAACATATGCTTTATGGAAAATTACCAAATATAAAGAAAAGCTGGAAAATGGCCCAATCCAAGCTAATATCTAAAGGAATGGCTGCACCACTGCTGTCTCATGTACCACTAAGAATCACATGGTTTGTGTTCTTAGCTGCTAATGCCAGACAATTTGCCTACAGTCTTGCAAGTACTAAAACATACAAGCCTAGGAGGCTTTATTCTTTATGTATAGGTCTGAACAAAAATGTCAGATTTTTAAATTAAGTCCAGCTGCAAAAATTTCTTCTGTCACCTCTGAAAAACAGGGACGGGTGCTGTGTAACTATAGCTGTAGAGAGATGCCAGTGGGACCTCTACTTGCTGACCTCAGGGCACTCACCATGGAAAACGAGTCCCAGATTCTTGTTCTTACTTGAATATTTTATCACTAGACAGTCACAGAACTAGAAAACTGGAGGAGTGGCTTGAGCAGACTGGTTGTCAGCAACCTACCCTCTCCATGATTCAGACCTCATCTGTCTTGACTGGATGATGCACTGACACTGCACTTGGGCTATACACTGAAAAACTAAAGAGGAATTCATTGGTGTCAGTAATCTTACCTAATGTTGAATAATATCTTTATTAAAGTTTAATATATAGAAAATTCATGAGAAAGATGGCATGAAATGCTCCCCTGTATTGAAATATGAAGCATAACTGTGCATTGTTGTGCTCATTTCGATGTAATTGCTGAAGAATTGTCCCATTAGTCTGTGTCAATTTGTGAACAGCAAAAAAGAGCCATATGAAGTGAACTGAAAATAACATCATCAAATAATCTGCAGAGGAAAATAGAAGAAGAAAAATGGTGTGAATATAAGGTCAGCACTGGACAATAAACACCTAATGTGTATGGCTGCAATATGATTTCTCACATTTAAATATTTATTCATTTTAGGAATAATTCAGTCCAATAAAATTATAATTCCATGCATACATTCTTATTTGAGTCATCCTTTATTCCTGCTTCTATGTAAATCCAAGAGGATTAAATTTGATAAACATCTTCAAGATCAATTCAAGTTCTCTGTGGATATGGACTTTAACTGGGGCTTTGTGGATCATAAAGCTGTAAGCACTGAGTCTTGTATGCAGTTTCAGACAGTTACTCATGCTCTTGAAGACTGAACTCCCCATACTGCTTCTGTTCACAGGGCAGTGTCAGGAGACTGTGAAAAGTATCATAAAAGTTATGCATTTTCAGTATACTAAAAAAATACATGTTTAAACTGCTATTTGGAAACTGGTCTAGTCTTGTAACAGTCTCTGAAACCTCTGATGATCCTAAGAGGAGATCACATGCGGGATTGCATTTTGGCACCCTTTTATGGCACTTTGTGAAGTGTCATATCTCCTGCCACTCCAGTTCAGGATAGCGTTTTACTTTAGTGACATCAGCACCTGTGTCAGCTATTTCTAACGTGGGAGAAAGGAAAGAGACATGATGGAGAAGATTTGGAAAAGGAAGGAGTGTTAAGTACTCCTGTGGGTTTGAGACCATTTAAACTGTTCACTGAGGCCTGAAACAGTAGAATGATATTCATGGTTGCTGCATCCCTAGCAATTACTTCCAGGCTGAGAGAGTGCACTGTTCCTAAAATGCTATCCTTGACCAACTGGCAATTTCAAGCCTGTTTTGCAAGGGTCACAGTAACTTTCAGAGGCACTTTAAACCCAGTGGCTTTCTGGAAGTCATGCACAGCCCTGCTTGTAATAGTGCAGTCAAGCACTGTTCATCACTACTTTACTGCACAGAACTTCTCTGGGTCTTTTTGTCTTGGTGGACAAATAGCTTTTTTTAAAAAGGTTTGTTGTGAACCTTCTGCTTTTTGGCAGTGGAAAATGCTGATGCTGACAGGAATTGCATTTTTCTGAGGAGTTCTTGGTCCAAGTGCTGTAGTTTCTGGGCTTTCATTTAAGTCTCTCTGAATCTCAATGCTATGTGACATTCTCAGGGCTTTCATTCCCCTCATGCACTCGATTCATATTTGCATCTGTTACTAAGGGTTTCTTTCCAGCTCTTGTACTGAGAAGTCATTGTTAACTCTCAGCAAAGAGCATTAATCATTTGCACTCTTTGTATTGATTGTTTGCCTTTTGCCATATTGTGAATGCACAATATTTTACTGTTTGTCAATTGCAAAACCAAAAACTGGAAGCATCCAAACCCCGGGCCCTTTCTTTCACCTCAGTGTGACATTAGTTATCTAAACAATGACAATAGCATCGTATCCCATTAAAATGTCATCATGTTCTTGATGCAAGCACTGCATTTTCAGAGAAAAGAAAAGGGAATAGCAGGACTTCCTTTGCATTCAGCAGTAGGACATTTCTAATCAGTTAAATGCAATGGCCTAAAGTGGGCATATAAGCAGATCACTTAACCAGTCCTTCTGGATGAGAGATGTTAAATGTACTTTCCCAGGAATTCAGTCCAGTGACTTTAAGGAAAGACACTGCTGTCTCTCACCTGTGGAAAAGGGTGAATGCTACAAACACCGCTCGTAGTATTGAAGGAAATCAGCTATGAAAGGAAGACTGTATGTATCTGGTTAAATATCAAGAAAATTATAATCCAACTACAGAGAATTAAAAAAAACCCCAAACCCTCAGAAATCTATTGTATGAGGAAACTAAAATAAATTGAAATTTAATTATTAAAATAATAAAGGGAAAAAGGGATGCCAGGAATGAAGAGAACCCAAACTACTTAGGAAAACACCAGTTTAAGGCAATGAATTACTAATAAGGATGGTTGTGCAGCAGTAAGGGCATCACCTTCATACCCAAAGCTTTCCTCAAAATTTGTAACATAAAGTCCTAAGATTAGTCATGTTGAATTCAGCAGATGGATGCTGCAGATGCTCTAAAGGAGCTCACTGACACTGAAATGTCTGTGTATGTGTTACTGTTCTGATAGCACTCTGTTTAACTTAAAAGGTCCTCTAGCTTAGCATCCTTTGAAATTAAGTGAAAATGGGGGTAAAATGTAGCAAATTTATTGGGGTGACCATCAGGGCCATACATACACTGACATACAGGGGCTGGAAGATACGACTCCTCTTGTATAAGTGAGTATTGCCTAGGCAGAGGGTCACCCTCCAGCTCATAGTTTCGATACCAGATGTCAGCACTCCAGAGTACTTTGGCTATCAGCAATTGGGAAACAGCAGTTTTGCAAACTAAAGCTATAGGAATCCAGATGTTCAGGAACTTCTTGTCCTTCTTTACTGTGATCTTGGCAGATGCCTAATGAAAAGGGACCTGAACTTTATTCTTCTCAACACTTAATTAATTTATCCCACTTTCAAACCACTGCAGTCATCAATTTTAAGCCAAGCTATTAAAATTTATCTGCTCCAATGCCCATTAATTCCAATATATGTTAAGCTGTGTGAACCAGTGAGTAGAACCAGAGTGTTCGTGCTGGATTTATAAACACCACCTTACTTGAGTAAGTAAATGAAGATGCACTTGAAACATCACAGAATCACAGAATATCAGGGATCGGAAGGGACCTCAAGAGATCATCTAGTCCAATCCCCCTGCCAGAGCAGAAACACCTAGACCAACTCACACAGGAACTTGTCCAGATGGGTCTTGAATGTCTCCAGAGAAGGAAATTCCATAACCTCTCTAGGCAGTCTGTTCCGTGTTCTCACTGTGAAAAAGATTTTTCTTACATTTCTCTGGAACCTATGTTCCAGCTTGTACCCATTTCCCCTTGTCCTATCATTGGAGATCACTGAGAAGAGCCCAGCTCCATCCTCCCGACACTCACCCTTTAAACATCATTCAGCTGTGTTATTGAGTCACAATTAAACATCAGGGGTACCTCCACACAACATTGGATCCAGGATTGACTTCTGGGTTTTTTCTTAGCTGACTATAACTCTGTGTTGCCTCTAAAATGCAGTCAGCTTTTAAAACTGATGATTAGATAAACTTTCAGGTCATTCAGGATGTAAATATGCAAACTGGAACACTCAAAAAGTATACATGAAGACCAAAATAGATAAAATATTCTTTTGGCTTATAATCATGCAACTAGAAAAGTGATAAAAGGATATTTCAAAAATTTTCCCCCTTTTATTCCACTTGTTCACTTTGTGTTTGATGTTTGTGGTCAGCCACAAAGACCACAAATTCTCTTTTCTTCTTTCTTTTAAGTTCTCATTACTCTTGTTGATGATTTTGTTTTGGCAAAAGCTAGGCTTCTCACAAAATTAAATTAGTCCTCTCATTAAAGGTCTAAGAAACCTCCAGGGTAATGAGGTCTGCTGGGGAGTTGGTAACAATGGAAATTTCATACAGAGAGGTGAAAATGAGAATAAAACAATTCTATTTGAAAGTTATAAATACTGTGTGATGCAGAGATCTCATCTTATTTTAATTCCCTTTTTTTAAATCAGAGGGGAGGAAGGAAGGGAAGGGGAAAGAAATAGAGAAAGGAAGGTGGGAAGGGAGAGAAGGAAGGAGGGAAAAAGGGAGAGAGGGAGGGAGAGAGGAAGGGAGGGAGGCAGGGAGGGAAGAAAGACAAAAGGAAGAGTGGAAGGAAGGAAGGAAGGAATCCAGAAGTCTACAGTAAAACAGTTTAGAGGTACAGAGTCACCTGAAGCCACTAGTGATCTGAGTCACTGGCTGAGTCAGTCTGTACTAGAGAGCAAATTTGTTGCTTCTATTTGCTACTTCCTGCACTAGAAAAGAATGAAATAATGAGTCAAAACCAGACAAAAAGACACATTTCTTATGTAACACGTTGTTGTCCTTCAGATGACAAGAGCTAGAGAGGATTCATATGGAATATAGGCATAGATGCATTTCAATAATGAGGTTTGTATTTTCTATTACTGGAAAAAGTGTATCACTGTTGGTCAACAGGGCTAAAGAGGGAAAGATGACAGAAATAGGACCAAATGACATAGAGCATCATGTCAATATAATAATTCATAAGTATTCCTGTTGTTCAGAGTAAACAATTCCTGGCATAAAACATATTATTTATTGCAGACATTTTGCCCTTTAGATTCTATCTTCTGAACTGTGATCACTACCTCATACATAAGGAGATTCATCACATTTCTGAGTAAATAACAAATAACAGTGGGTGGCCTATATTTACCAAATGTATGTTGTAATAATGTAACATACAGTGAAAACAGCTTAATATTCTGCCCAAATTTGTGCCCTTTGAGAAGAGGCATTAACCCCAGCCTTTCCAAAATAGGCACTGTTCATTTAAACACATTGCTTCCTTCCTTTCTGTTTGTATTTATTAACCCCACAGCACATTACTGGTGGGGTGCAGGAGACAGGGAAGCTCTTTAAGTGATCGAGAGGCGGGTTTCCAGCTGCCAGTTAATATTTGTCATATGAGCAATGGAAAATCAGCATTGATAAGACAGAGCAAAGGCACTAGTTAAATTCTGGCTGAAGACCAGAGACTGAAGGGCACAACTGCATAGTGATGACCCTCAGGAGGACCTGGCAAATATTTGTGGTGTCACATGAGCATGAAACACTGTTTTCTTTATTGGACAGAAAAGAGGATTTATGGAGCCCTTTATCCACCACAGGTGTACCCGACCCTCAAAACACAAATATTTATCTTTCTACCTACACAATACTCCTGTGACATCAGGGGAAAGAAGTTGCTCGGAAGGCATTAATCCCTCCTGGTTTTTCTCCTTCCTCGGTCTCCCCCCGCCCGTGCTCGACCCTGGCTGGCAGCGGGGCTACCCTGGGCTTGTCCGCATCAGCCGCCGCTACTGAGCTGCGATGCTGACACCCGCCGGCGGCGGTGGGGAACGGCGGCACGGCTCCGGGACGGAGAGAAATAAAAACGGAAGACCTCGACCATATTCCAGTCGCCAAAAGCCACGTGATTTTTCTGGTATTTATCTTTTTCCTAGTTTTTATTTTCTAGTTCCTGTGATGTGGCTGCATCAAAGTGCAGCAGGATGGGGTTTGTTTGGTCTCGAGGAACCCATTTTATTCCCTCCGTTCTAAAGAAAGAGAATGTAGGCAGGTTTTCTCTAGCACTGGTCAACATCTCGGCCTCCTGGTTTGGGGTAAAACAGAACAAATTCTGTGTTCAGTAATCTTACTTTTCAGTAATCCTCTTCTACCTTAACCCTCTGAAGTGAACGATGTTTTTTCAGACAGTGTCCTCTCCCAGAGTGATAAGACCTGATTTTATTGTTCATGCCAGGGAATGATATCCAAAAAAGCTCTTGCTTATACTTACTGCTGTAACAACCAAGGTCAGATAACTTTGTCATTTGCCCTGCTGGAGGTTCAGAAGCAGAAAAGTGAAGAGAGGTTGCACCTGTGGGGAGAAGCAGACAACTGACCCACAGGGCATCTGCCACGTGCTCAGTACTGAAGTTGAGGGATCAAAGGGCTAGTCTGCTTTCTTCAATGACTGGCATACAAGGAGGACTCTGTTCACCAGCTTTTGATCCCAGCCTCTACTTTGCCATATACAAATCCAGAGTCCAGTTCCTACTCATCACTGCGTCAGTCTGGGATTTTCAAGTGCCTGTCAGAGATGTGTCTATCATCCTCACATGAGCTCAAGACAGTTTTCTATATATTGCGTGTATTTCATTTTTTATTGATTTATTAATAAATTCATTAAAGTAGCTTACTTTCTTTTCTAAACTCACAAGTCTCTTTTTTTGTCTCTCCTTCCTCTGCCTGGAGGGAGAGATGGAGAAGAACACCTGTCACTTGATTCAGTGGCCAGTACTAAACCACAACAATGTCACAAAACTGTCAATTCTACTAGGCAAAGGGCTACTTTCATTAGGACTGCTATATGCTATTTAGCCTGGATCTTGGGGAAGGGAGGGCACTTGTAAACTTTCACATGAGACAAGAATCCTCTTAGAAGGATGATAATAAAAATGAGTGTAACACTATACTCATGGAAACAGAGAGGAATACAGGTAGATGACAGTGTAGTACCATACAAGAATCATTCCTATTTAACAGTCTTTAAAAAGCCATTTTAACAAGAGACACACTATGAGATAGGAATCTTAAACAAGAGCCTCCAGAATTTTAATCTCTCCTTCTGGTAGCTAAGACAAATATTTTCGAAGGCACATATGCCCTCATCCCCTATGGATCACACTTGGAGAGACTAGGCCAAGCACAGTAGTACCTGCACATAAATTTGTCAGGCAAAATTGAGAAACCACATCAGAACAACCAGTTTTGCAAAAGACAGAACTGTGGCCTAGACCACAGTTCTCATTACTGTGTATATTAAGTCATAGAATCATTTGGATTGAAAAAGACCTTTCAGATCATCAAGTCCAACCATTAACGTAAGTGCTAAGTCCACCACTAAACCATGCTCCTCAGCACCACATCTATGTATCTTATAAATACCACCAGGAATGGTGGCTCACTCACTTTTCTGGGCAGCCTGTTCTGATGCTTGACAAACTTTCAGTGAAGAAATTCTTCCTAATATCGAATCTAAAATTCCCCATGTACAACTTGAGTCTGTTTCCTCTTGGTCTATCATTATTTGGGAGAAGAGGTTGTCCCCTACCTACTGCCAGGAAGCTGCAGAGAGTGACAAGGTCTCCCTTCAGCCTCCTGTTCTTCAAGCTGAACAAACTCAGTTCCTCCAGCTTCTCCTCACAGGGCTTGTGTTCTAGACCTTCCACCAGCTAAGTTACCCTTCTTTTAGACATGCTTCTCAATGTCTTTCTCATAGTGAGAGGCCCAGAACCGAAAACAGTATTCAAGATGCAGTCTCACCAGTCTAAACAAAAAGTTCAATTATATGCCTGTTGTGCATAAGAAGTACCCAAGAGAAGAGTCTGACAATAAACTTTGCAATAAACATATATTTCCATAATTTAAAAATTTCTGCTCAACCAGGTAAGACTCTTGCATGGGATGTTTTTCTTACAGTCTCCTTCTCTAAGGACAATGTTTATAGAGTAGGAGGCCAGCAGACATTGAATATGAAGAAAATAAACTAAAAAATGCAAAGCATCTATATAGAGGCATTGAAGCATTAATTGATGTACAATATGTATAAGATATATGAATGCATATATCTTATAGATATATGCATATATAGATATATGCATAGATAGTAACAAGTATGTCTTTATAATTTATCATGTAAATGTGATCCTGAAACCACCATAAATAAATGCATTTCCTTCTTCCTACTACATAAGCTGATTTCATATCAACCATGTGCTACCTACAATAATTTACAGGCAGAGCACCCAGCTGTCTACAGAGTTTTCTGTTTTGGTATTCCAAATGCTGCTTCTATGGCAAATATTTAACTTTTAATGTACATAATCTAGAAGTTGTTTTCTTAAAGCAGTAGAACAGGCATCAAATCTACCTGAAGTTAGTTGAAGGATCTGACTTCAATGGACAGGATTTCACGCTGGAGACCACCAGGGGCCACCACCTGCTGTCAGCACCAGCCCCAGCTCTGGTGGGAGGAAGGGGATCCTACTGTAAAGAAACAGGATGCGCTGGGGAGGTTGGAAACCCCTGCTGCTTGCCTGCTGTTTCAGTCAGTTGTTTGTGTATGTGATGCTTTAATCAAAAGCCACATCAAAAGGGAACATGGATGCAGAGGTAAAATATTAAGAATTATGAACTTTGATGGTTTCTTGGTGTATTCTCATATAATAAAGAAATTAATGATTTTGACTGTGCAATTTCTTTAAAGTGAATGCGATTAGTACTGAAGGATGAATAACAATTTAATAACCAGGAAAAAAAGGTTCTCTTTCCATGGAGATTTTGCAACATAGTCTTTTTTGAGCTTACAATGCATAGAATATAAACCCATTGTGTTAAGTCTGCATTGCTTTAGATATCAAAGACTATTTCCACCTGCATGTATTCTAAGTAATAGTATTTTTAAATTAATTTTTCAAAGAGCCAAAATTATTCAAAGCCTGTACACTGGAAAAAAGTGACTTTGAAGAAATATAGCAAAAATCAGTTGTTGCATTTAACTAGTGGTCAAAACTTTTGTCTTTGTTCTATCAAAAAATACATCTTTATTTTGGACAAAAGTTATTATCAACTACAATTGCAGTATTCTGAAGATTTGAGAAAAATAGTCCTTACCTCTAAAGCACAATGTGTAACTGATGAGTTAGTTCCTCTCCAAAAGGTCACAGTGAGCCTAGAAAGATGTAAATCCATGCAAAGTAGCCTTCTTATATGTATTCTGATTATTTCCTATATTTTGAGATGTAATATTGAAGATCTTCATAAGGACACTCCTCAGAAAGAGAAAATATAAGGTTCCAGGTATTGTCAGTTCACTGAAGGAGGAACAATGTGATTTTACTTCTTTCTGTACTGATACAGACTCTGACATTGCATTTTTTTGGTTCTCTCTCACTCACAGCAGCTTCTGTCTCCACGCACACATATGTGCACACAAATATATACAGATTTATTTTTCGTTATGTTTTACAGATGCCTTCTAGTTCCTAAGAAATAATGCTCTCCTAAGTATGAATAAACATTAAAAATATGTTTGGGATGTCTAATGTATGTGACAATCAAAACTGAAAATTCTGTCTGTGATCTGGTGGTGACATCCAGACAGAGAGGAGTGATTAGTGGTGTCCCCCAGGGATCTGTGCTGGGACCAGTGCTGCTTAATACCTTCACAGATGATTTTAGAGGGTGGAACAGAGCATACCCACAGCAAGCTTGCAGATGACACCAAGTTCAGTGCTACAGTTGACATGCTAGAGGGATGGGGTGTCATCCACAGGGACCTGGACAGGCTAGAGAGGTGGACCAATGCAAAACTTGTGAAGATTTGAAACAAGGACAAGGGCAGGGAGCTTGCTGTGCTTGAGCGGGGCCAATTCTCATTACCAACACAAACTGGGGGATGATGTGATAGGGAGTAGCTCAGTAGAAAATGACCTGGGGGTCCTGGTGAATTAAAAGCTGAATATGAGCCAACAATACACACTTGCAGCCCAGAAGGCCAACTGAATTCTGGGCTTCGCGGCCAGAAAGTTGAAAGAGCCTGGAGAGAGAATGTTTATTACTGTATCTCAAGACACTGTCAGAGGAAATTACTGAACCCTCCAATCCCACAGCTGATGCTGGTTACATCATGTATGTCACCACACAGGTGACCTATGTTGCTCTCATGCCTGCATCTGAGAAGATTCAAACACCAGGTGTCAGGAAAACCCTACTCACTGTTTACTGTTACTTTAGTGGTTATCCAGATAGAATATTCTTATTCCTATCAATACTGATTCCTCCAGATAAAAAAAGGCTGAGTGCCCCTCTAGTCCTGTGATCCTGGCACTTGCTCAGGAAGGAGAAGAAATCACTCAGAAATCACTCACCAATATTTGCTATGGAGCAGGTAGGTATCCATCTCCATAATAGTGTTAGGTAGGCGTATTCTTTTTCATACCTGACCCTGAGTATATGATACAAACTTAGGGTGGAAAAAGGGAATAGCTTCAACAGGATGGACTGACCTACTGCCCCACCTCTGGGAAGAGGTGCCACACTGCTACTTGAATGCCTGAGAGATGAAAAGCCTAACCACAAACATTTCAAGAGAGGAGACCTTCCATGACCTCTGTAGCTACTCTGTAATCTTGGTTACTGCATGATGCCTTGGGAAATGAAGGAGCATGAAGCAGGATGAAAAAAACTTACACCTTCCATACATTTTATAGATTAATAATGAGGCATGTGGTGCCGATACATTATGGCAACAGGTAAGGTGATAGAACAACCCCTAATCTGTTCTCCAAAAGAGAAAAAGACAGCTGCTGAAAGCAGGGGTGGATACAAGCCCAATTAGGGGCAAGAAAATTTTTTATGTATGAAAAGTAGGTGCTTTGGCAGCAATGGAGCATCTTTGATGTTTTGAGATCTGGGTGCAGACAATTAAAATGACAGCTGAGCTCCTGAGTTCAGCATAGATTTCTTTGTGTGTCGAGCTATAAAGCACAAGCAGTGTAATGTGTCACCAAAAAGAGGATAAAAGTCATAGATTTAAAAAGGCAACATTGCTTTTAAAAAATCAGTTTCAAGTATACTTTCTGTTTTGTACACAAATAAAAATATGCTTTTAACACATTCCTTGTCATCTGCTTATTCATATGACATCAAAGGCAGCAGAACCCTAAGTGGATATTAAGTTCCTCCATAAATGTAACTTGTCAGAAGATGAACTAATGTAGAATTAGTTTTTGAAGGACATGTACAGTTAATTTAGCATGCAAGACTCATGTCTCTTTGAAAAAAACAAAAAAAAAATACTGCTCACACACTCCATTAACATACTCTGTGGCTTTAAGAAAAGATTTTGAAGGTTTTCTGAAAATGCTTCAAATAAGTTGTTGGAGGAAAACATCAGAGTTCCAGTTTTCCTAAGTGCCCTGCTAAACTGACTATATAACACATGGATAATATATGCTTCTAAAAGGCAAGTGTTATGCTTTGAAGAACTCACAACAATTTACTGTCATTTACTCCGCTATTGTACTACCTGACAACAACCCTTCCCCATCCAGGGAGTGAAATTTGAAAAAAAAAAAAAAGGTAACTCAAAGGTTTAAATATAAACAGATTTAACAGAATACTAAAAAATCAAAGCCTATAATACTACAGAACCAGTAGAGATCCCAATACCAATGTAAAATACACAAGGATTATACTCAATTCATTCTATCAATAGGGAGCTGTGCACTCCTACTGCCATGGACAGTAGGAGTTTGGTACCATGAGCACTGCAGCTTTAGGTGGTAGGGAAGGTCTCAGGGATCCAGTAACAAGGCAAGCAGATCTAGCAGCCATCACAAAACAGGAAAAAAATCCTCAGAAAACTTTCTAATTTATATAGAATGTGAAATTCATGGTATGTAATAATCCTGTTGGTCAGCCTGGGCCAAGTGTTCTGATCTTATCCTCCTCATCCCAGTTACTGGCAAAGCTTGAAACACCCAATTCAGACAGTAGAATATTCTAAAAATGCAAATTTCTCCAGAATTAGGACAGACTTTACTGCAAAGTAAAGTTACTGAGAGAGAATTTAATCCTGTTTTGCTCAAATGAGGAGAATTAGTAAGTATGGGTATTTGTAATACCAGATACTACTGATAGAACTGCCTATTGTTCCTTTCATACAGTGCAAACATAAAAGGGAGGAATTTTCTGGGTATCAAAAGCATTATAATGTAACATAAGTTATTCCTTTTCCCTTATTGAAATTAAAAATCATTCCTTTCTTTTACTGAGTAACTTGGAGTTCATTGAGTTTACTATGGAGAAGAAACACCCAGAACAAACTTACTGATTCAAAAGCAAAATTACTAATCAAAAAATTTTCAAAGTTTCTCTGATAAGAGTCAAATGGCCAGTGAGGAAAAAGGAATTCAAATAACCCCTCATATTATTTCCCTATATAATCACCCTTCTTTCAGACTCACAATGCTAGCAGTGAACCTTAATTAATTTTAATTACTGACACTGTGAAGGATAGTTTAACACTCTGAATCCCCAATTTTCTCATCATGTTGTTATTTCTCCCAATCATTCTTTAATTTCAGGTGCCCTCAGGACTATTTACTATTAAACAGATTTAACAGATACAACCATGAAGTGCAAAACCAGACAAAGCCAATTTAAAAGTTTGAAAGTTTCTCTTATCTGCAACTTTCCATCTCCTTCACAACACACTGGATAAACATTTTCAATGGAGAGTTCAGTCACTGCTGTCTGGGAACCTAGGAGTCAAGAAACCTGACTTCCCCAAATGTAAATTAGTTCAGGAAGGGCAGAAAATGCTTGAGAGGGTACAGAGCAGAGCAACAAAGGTGATGAAGGGATTGGAGCATCTCCCTTATGAGGAATAGATGAGGGAGCTGGATCTCTTTAGCTTGGAAGAGAGGAGACTGTTTATATTATATAAACATAAAATGTTTATAAATATGTAAAGGGTGAGTGTCAAGGGGATGAAGCCAGGCTCTTTTCAGTGACCTCCAATGATAGGACAAGGGGAAATGGGTACAAGCTGGAAACATAGGTTCCAGAGAAATGTAAGAAAAATCTTTTTCATAGTGAGGGTAACAGAACACTGGAACAGACTGCCCAGAGAGGTTGTGGAGTCTCCTTCTCTGGAGACATTCAAAACCCATCTGGACAATTTCCTGTGTGATCTGGACTAGGTGTTCGTGCTCTGGCAGGGGGATCGGACTAGATGATCTCCTGAGGTCCCTTCCAATCCCTGATATTCTGTGATTCTGTGAAAATATCACAGAGGGGAAGAAATTTTTTTCTCCTACCTCAATCCAAATCTTCATTGTCCCATATTCACACTGTTAATTGGGATAACAGGATGAAGGAGGAATGCCAGGAGAGCAAGGGCAGGTAAAACAGGTGAGGATCAAGATAGAATTGTGCCACTGATCTTAATCCTCCAGAGCATGCATCTGCTCTCTTAGCTAGAGCTTGTTAGAAGCTACTCTTTTCCTGTTCTCCTCAGTCTCCAAAAAATCAGATAAAGTGATTTTTCATCAGTTATCTGTAGTCTTTCTTGCCTCACAAAACTAAGTCTGTGAATGTGTAGCCTATCTACCCTGGGAAGGCTGAAATAATACAAGTAAACAATACTGCTGCAATGCTGTGCTGAAACTTTTATAAAAACAGTAACTCCAGTTTCTATTCTCCACCACATACCTGGGTTTCCAGACAGACAGCCTCTCCTGTGATGTGTCTCCCAGGAGACCTGGTCTTCGGGAGAGATGTAGTTTAACCAGCACTGTAAATGCCTAGGGGAAACAGGGAACAAGATGAAGTAAAATGAAATCCCATGAGATCCAAAGGCAATGCAGCCAACAGAAACACTTCATCATTTCACCTAAAATGTTCCACCTTTGGGCCATTTTTTCAACAATCACAAATTTCTGAGCTATGCAGATGCTTTTCATGATGTGTATCTTTTTGTTTAATATTTTGTTTTCCTTCACAAAACAGGGCTTTAATAAAAAATGTTCTGGCACCCTTAACTCAAGCCTCAGTGGGTAAGCCAGACACCTCTTTGTGACTGACTGCTGATTGCATATAGTGGGGAAATCAGGACCAAGAAGGAATACTGGTTTTTTTTCTCTGAAAGTGTCTGTGCAAACTATGTCTTATTATAGCCATCTGCTCCTCGTGTGTATTCAGTAGCAGTATCTGTTTGCTTTAGAGGCTGAAATATACTTTTATTACTTCTTGTTAGCACTGCAGAGTCCATTATGTTACAGGGAAGTGAGTGGTATGGCTTTTAATCTATCTTGCACACCACAAACAGAATTGCTAAGGCTCAGGTAAGTGTGTTATTGTTAGTAAACTGCATATGAAAGGATGCATCTTGAATTCTCAAGTTATGTGTGTAAGTCTGGCCAAAAGAAGAAAAAAAATTTATTTAGGAATTGAGAGGACAAGGTTTCTCATTACTGACAATAATCACAATATCCCCTTGAGACCATTTTTGCAGTCACTTTTTAGAGCTGAACTTTAAAAGTTAAATGACCCATGAGGACTGAGCAGTGTTGTTACTAACAGAAGATCTTATCAATTTGAAATTGAAACACAGGGGCTCAGATGTTGAGGGAGGTGTTTGGAGAAGCTTTTCATGGCACATGTGAGGCCTGTTCAGCATATAAATCTCTTTTCTTTTCTCAAGCCATAATTGCTCCATTTTTTTCCTGTCAAAAACTTTTTTTTTCTATTGAAAAGTTGTCAGAAGTTTTTATACAACCTTTCTTTAAGTTTTGTTCAGAAGTAGAAAGACATACGTGTGACAAAGGTCATGCTGGCCACTGGGTTGGGCAAAAACTGGGGAGAACTAAATGGATACCTGTTACTTTCACCAGATGGATATCTTAACATTTATACCAAACTTAGTTGAGAAAATTGCATGTTTACTTGAGCAGTAATAAAAAGGCAAACCTAACATTCTTCATTACTGCATTTTAAATAAACATCAACTTATAAAGTGTCAGCACATTTATACTTCCATCTTCCATCTGGCAGAGCAAGTTGATCAATCGGCAATAAAGGTGTCATCACTGAGAAAAATCTAATAAATCATTTTTCAAACAAGCCCCTTTATCACTCATACAAACAAATTAACTTATCTGTGTACAGCTTATGTCCCATAAGACATATAGCCTCCCTGCTATTGGTGAATTTTGATTAGAACAGTTTGCTTTGCCTTGATTTATATTCACATTACTTCCACATTAAAAATACCGCTAGAACACATTGACTTTACAAATACCTCACAAAAATTATTTTGATCAGAACACCCAACCTCTCAAGCATCTATCTATAAGATTTCCCTAGTCATCTGAGTACATTTTATTCCAAAAGATTTTTGGCTGTGTTATGCAATTAAATTTCAGGTGCTTTCTTGCATCAAAGACAAATAATTTCTATTCATATCTCTTCCATTTCGACTATCAAACTTGTTAATCAGTCCAGGAGCCCAAGCTCTTCCCAGGTGCACCCTTCCAATTACAATAGCCATAATAAGGTCAAAGATGTAGAATGGGATCTATATTTGCTTGTAACATGGGAGAATAATCACATGAATTGCAATGAGCTGTTTTCTTTCCCTTTTTTTCTTTCTCTAAAAGATACTTAGAAACATTTCAAAGCCATTATTGTAGCCCTTTGCCTGCATATATCATTATTGATAATGAGGATGGTAACACATGTTTAGACCCAGGCTGGAGGTGTGTCTCAGCAAGTAGTGCCTTCAGCTCACCACCACCTGGAATGGGAGGAACACCAAAGTTTTGAGGGAACTACCGGCTGTGACCATGTAGAATTTCCTGAACTTAAAAAAAAATGGCAGTATGGACAAGCTGCAAGCCTAACATACCTGTTCCAGCAACACCTACATGCAAACCTAAAGCACAATTCTTATGTGCATAGTTTGTAAAGAGCCTTGATTCTTTAAGTGATTTTTAACAGTGTTTATATTTTGTGCTGAAGTCAAGGACATTTTGTTTCTCTGAGAAAACTTGGATACAGATTATCCCAATTCCAGGGGCCTGGGGTTTAGTACAGGGTATTTTACTGCTGCTCTTACTTTCTGTTTCCCTTACAAATTCCTCCAGGCTCTGCCTCTGTTGTTTTGAGGCAGAACTATTTTGCCATGGATAAAAGCAACTAAGAAGTCTCAGAATTTTGTTAGGCGAATCATGGCACTCCTGAGGACTACAAATTAATTAAAGCTTTATTTATAACAGAGCCAATAATATGTTAAATTTTGATGCAATAGTGATAGAAGACTAACCATGTGATAACTGCTGTAAATAACATATTGTTTCATGGCAATTTTGGCAATAAAGAGACAATTTTATAAGAAACAATAACATTAACCTGGTAATCTACATCAGTGCTGCCCTGTTCTTCCTTTAATAAGTGCACAATTAAGTCCTGATTTACAGTATTAACATTTTCCCATAAAATCTATAACAAATTCTGCTTCATTGAAATAAAACATTAAAAAAATAAAGGGATAGTTATAGCACACACATTTCATTTGAGCACAGTTCATTTGAGCACATTTTCTGTTCTTGGACCAATGACTTACCAAGAGGATAACATCATAACTAGACTGTTAATGACTAAATTTGTTTCAGTAATGTAGACACTTCCAAGGTCTTAAAACAAAATTTCTTGCAGGCCTTTGCCCAGCTGTAGGTTTTCTCCCTCTTCTAAGCAGGCTGAGTGTTTTTACCATATGGTTGAGCTCATGAACATGCCATTAGCCTCCACTAACACGGTGTTTCAAGAGACCTCTATCATTTCCTTTTCTCACCAACATTAATCACTGGTGGGAAGATAAGGCAAATGATGGGAAGGGATCATGGCTAAAACAAATTCTTCTGACTGCTGCTAATAAATCTGAACATTTAATGACCCAATTACTGGAGTCTCTGTCTTAAGAGACCAGCAAGTTTTCTGCTCTCCGGCTAGCAGAGGAAATGAACAATTTTTTGTACCAGATCTCATTTAATGTACACAATATATACAATTCAATTGTAGTAAAACATAGAAGTAACCATATCAATAAAATCAGTTATGAAAAGATTCAGGTTCATATTAGTGAACTTCCGTCTTTGGGATGCCAGTACTAGGTTCCACCCCAGCTGCACAAGCTGTAGCTTCTGGTCTAACACAGCTTGCTGATCAAGCCTAGTATTTCAGAGCTGATTTGAAGGTCCAGAGGTGAGAGACAGGAGGAGTCTGAAACAATCTGAAAAAGATAATCAGTAAAAGGCTTTGGGTTTAACCATCAGTTTTCAGTAAAAAGGCAAGTTGAATCCTGACAAAGCCGATTATAATGCAAATTGCTTTTTGATATTAATGTTTAGTGGTCTAGAGTCTAGGAATGGACCTAAGGGTCTTGCAGAAACTGGTGTGCAACTCATATTCTTCACTGAAATCATGGCCAGACAGTGTATGTCAGGAGAACTGGCACTGTTGCACAAAGTCTCACAGAGAATACTACATCTTATGCTCTTCTTATGTTTTAAACCAATGGAATTCTCCTGGCAGTGCAATAAAAGAGGCTTTCCACTCAAAAGTCAAAATTAGCTTTTCCATTTGTAAATTTTATGGTCTTCATATTTTGCATAATCTTCATTAAAATTAAGCCATAAAACTTGCTGATTGTGCATTAATAGGTGTTCTTCAATGCAGTTATTTCTAATTTGTCTTTTTTGTATTCCATACACATTTAGGGTTTTTTAATTGTTCTGTTTAATGGCTGAATTATTCTGGTATGAAGACGGTCTATATCAAGACAAATGCCTCCTTGAAATGCAATCCTGAGAAGCTTTTTCAGTTCAAAGAAAAAATTTTGCAAAATGATTAGTTTGAAATCTTTTTACTCTTTTGCCAAGAAATCATCTTTCCTTTCCAATGGAGACACTATCAGGAATCAGCTATGGAAGTCTGTACATTTAAACCTGCTGTGCAAATCTTCACTTAAATTTGCAAGCGCAGTACAAGAACAAAGGGCAGTAAAACCCAAATGTTTTCCATGTACTGTGTGTCAGAGAGTCATACACACAGTAGTAACACTGCAAGTTTATTTCAGATGAGTAAGCAGCAAGTGTTAAAAACTCCCCCCTCCCTTAACGTGGTCACAGAACTCATTCTCTCTCGAGCCCTTCACTGCAATGCTAGCTGTGCTCAGAGAGATGTAGTGGCTGTATGTACACACAGTGGTAGGTTTTAAATAGAATAGATTTTCAGGAACATAAAGTTCTTGGAAAAATAGGGCATGATCTTTGCAATCATGGGGAAACATAGGCAGAACCTTGTAATAGCTCACTAATTGCCCTGAGTAAAGTAATTTGTTTTATCTGTCTGCTACTTGGTTTCCTGCAAAGTGCAAAAAAACTATTATGGGATTTTACTGAAACTAATTACTACTGTTTTATCACGAAGGCTGCTGAGGCATAATCTTCTCTTTTTTTTCTCCACTTCTCTCACATACTCTGCCTCCCCCTCCTTCTCCTACATCCTGAATTTCAAATCTTGCAGAAAGTCAAAAAGTACTTTAATCATCCAGTATTCTAATAGATCCTGCTGATATTTGGCCTCCCACTATAATAATATGAAGTGATAGCACAGGACAGCAATGTAAACTCTAGTAAGCTGCACACACCATTGCTTATTAGTTTCTAGGGAACCTGCACCCCACAAAGCATGAGATGTAATATGAGAGTATCATCCACCTCCCCAGTAACTGAGTGGTACAGGCTCCTGAATGACAAGCTGATCAGAGGATAATTTGTTTCCCTTTTTTCTCAAGCAACTTAGCACAAGCAGGAGCTCATAAGAATCAGTTTCGAACACTGATGTCTTGGTGAATAAATAGTGACAGCACACCCTGGTATTAATGCAATATCTGGTTTATAATCATAATTTTCTAGAGATCCTGGAATACCTCATTTTGCTCATTAGCATGAAAACCTGCTAATGTTGAGATATCTCATTAAAATGGTTGGCAACTTGTCTTTGATTGAAATTATTATTCTTTGGAAATGAATGACACTGCCTGAATGTGTTCTGTCGAATCCTGATAGTTAATTAAATTGATTTTATCAGAGTCAACCACACAAAATGCAACCCATTAAAGAATATATTTGACAAGAAAATAAATTGATCATCAGGTCCTCATTGATATGAAGATGAAGTACAGCAGTTCTATCATTATATCAGCATTTCTTATCCAATATAACAAGTGATGGTTCAACAAGGAACAAGGTACTAAGGAATTTTGCTGCACTTTAGAAAAAAAGTACTCACCTAGAAGGTTAATTTTTCTGTACAGTTAAGTAAATGAAGATTTATAGTTACAAGGAATAGCAGCAAGAGAATCTTGATGAGACATGGTGAATACTTTCTTTTTCCCAACAGAAAGAAATAATAATCTTTGACAATGAATTCTAAAAATGCAATATTAGAACTACTCCTAAAGGGAAGACTCTCACTCATACAAATGCTTTATCTGCCCAAATGCCCATGTGTTGCAGTATGGGCACAGGCTATAAAGGGTTAACAACTTCTCAGCTCAGAGCCTGAGGCAAATCTTATCAAGCCACCTGACGGCCTTGGAGCTCGCTTGTGTCTTCCACTGTTTTGGGAAGGAGTCCTCCATGGTCTGGGAAAGTACAAGGGAGGAACAGATAACAAGGACTTGTGTACAGCTGTGTGTGTTGGCAGAAGAACTCTAAGAGGAGGGTCTGACATTAATGCAAAGAATGTAACTTGTAACCAATCAGTATGTTAGTAGCATTGATAACTAGCCATCACTGTATATAAGCTTGTCTCATGCTCACAATAAATGGATTCTGGCAGATCATATTGATAGTGGAGGTCAGCCCCTTCTTACACCAATCGTCGTATCCCCTTACCCATGTCTTCAGATATCCAATGGAAATTACACAAACCAAACCGCAACTACTATTTTAATCATAGTTGTGATATGTATTACATTTTCTTTTTCACACTTCTTGTGATTTTCATAGCCAATGTTGAAAAACTTTTAGTTTTCTTTTCTAAATTACCATCAGATCTAACATTTGGATGTTCTTGCTGGGTGACTTTGAAGGCAAATTGATTTAAGAAGATCTGAATCAGGCCTTCAGTGTGTTAAGCATTTGAGCCCTTATTTTTGTAACATTTCTACATCTGCTTACTTTAGGCAAGTAGATAGTTGACAGAGGTGGCCAATGAAGCAAAAATATTCTATGAATAATCATTCATACGTATAAACAAATGCATTTTCAGTGTGTAACCAGTTATCCAGTTTCCCACCCACACCTTAGGAAGGCATTGATCTAATATCAATACCTAGGGGACCCCACCTGTGACACGTTGCTGGTTAAAAAGGGAGTTTTTGGTAAAAAAACCTCTGTGTGTAACCCATCAGCCAGTTCCCTCCCACTACACAGACTGCTTGCCTAGACCATGATGCACCAGTTTCTCTAGGAGGAGGCTGCGGAAGCCATATCAACAGTGTTGGAGAAATCCAGGTAGACATAGTCTGCTGCTCACCCTTTATCAACAGACCAGGCTGTAAAAGGAAATCAAAGCATGATTCCACCTTGGTGAATCTGTGTGTCTTCTCTTGATTATATGTTTCACTTGACTTGTGATAAGCTCCAGGAGGATTCACTCCATAACTTTTCAGAGAGTGAAATAAGACTGATGGGCCTATCCTTTTTTGTATGCTCCTTTAAATCCTTCTTATAGATGGGGTTGACATTAGCCTTCTTCCAGTCTTCAGGGACATCCTTCAGTCTTTATGACTTCTCAAAGATTATGGCGAGAGGTCATTAGTCATTCAGTTGCAAGAATCTTCTACATTGTTGTGGTTTATGAAGAGCAGCAGAGCCCGGAAACTGAATTATATCTTCGGTGTTCAATTTGGGACCATAGGCTGATACTATTAATATGGATTAAATTATTCCTGTAGGTTTTTTAAGTAAGTAAGAAACAGATGCCTACATGGCACAGGACTCTGTTTCACATGCATGAGCCAGCCAGGGAACCATATTTCAAGCAATTGCAGATTGTATCAGACAGCTACATCTATCACTATGGTACCTAAGTAGGAGAAATGCACATGAGCAGCAGGGGGACCCTTGAGACAGAAACACAGCTTTGATCATTAATCTTATCATCATTCGTATGGTACAGATTGAATGCAGATAATCATGGTTTTAATTTTCCCTTGAAACAGGATGCCAAAGAAGCAGCTGGCTTTGACATATACATTACCTAGTGCTCTGCCAGAATTAATTTCTTAAGAGTTGTAAAGTCTCCAACTGCTATATTTCATTATTCCTTCCTTCTTGGTCACACTTTATACCCTAAATAGGGATTTGTTCCACACAGCATGTAGACCACAGTATTTGCCAATTTGTAAGAGCAAAGAGGCACCATCCTTAATGTTTCTAAAGGAACCCCCATTCCACTTCAAGATTACATTCTGAAGACATGAATACTCAGAGTCTTCTTTTAAACCTACATGTGCAGGAACATGGGTTATTGAACTGAGAACACTCATGGTAGCAATATAATAGGAGTAAAATATCTATACCTCTGCTGCAGAAACAAAAGGATTATTCTTTGATGATGTTAAGGATTACAACTGACATGAAGCAGGAATCCTCTTAAGTAACTAATGAACAAAAAGAGCCTATTTCATTAGTAAGGTACACTAGGTCAAGAAAAATTGTTATTTTATTGATGAACTAGGGCAATTTCAGTGTGCAGCTGCATATTATAGAGGCCAGGATCCTATGGCTGCACATTCTGTGTCATTTTAGTAGACTATATATAGTCTATACAGAATTTGAATCAAAAGGGAAAAAGGTATATTTCCACAGCTTGGAGGAGCATAATTGCTTAAGATTCAGTCTTGTCTTACTGTTTCCCTGTCTAGCCTGTAAATTCAAAATGAGGGGCAGGGTGGGGAGCACCATCAGGCTGCTAGGGAAAGCTGCTTCTGCAATACATGTCCCCAGGCTCTAAAACTGATCAGCTATTTCTGTGGCTAAAAGTGCCACACAACAAGACAACTATTAGAAGCAAGAAAATGTGTGTTTCTTGTCTGGAACTGGCAAAAAGTTGTCACAGTTACACCAGACTTGATACTAAATTGTTGCATTTATTTGTACCTACCACAGAGGCCTAATAGTTTGTCCATTTGGAGGAAAGTGTGATATTCTGCTTTAAAAGGCCACAAATAGGCTGGGACATGCTGCCATTGCCCTAGCTGAACTGCCATGCCTGAAACTGTGAAACAGCAGCTGATGCTGTTGCTGGAAGATTTCATTAATTAATGACTTAGAAAAAAAGAGGTAAAAGGAACTGGGCCTGAAACTGATGTGCTGTTGCTGACAAACTGTTGGTTTTAAATTAGAATCCCACTTGTTTGTGCTCATCCATCTTTGCCACTATACACATTGTGCTATCCATAGAATGAGTTGTAGTACAGTGCTGTGGAAATAAAAGTCTCCCATAATTTCACAACATCTCTCCCAGTTATTTCTACATCTCAAATCATGCTTTAAAGGATAAAAAACCACTGTATGTTGTAAAATGAGATTGCAGAATATTAGTATGCAGGCAGGTGGAAAGAAATAACTTACAGTTGTGAGCAGTATGCATTTTTCTCACTGCAGAATTAATGCCAAAACAGAGGGAAGGCAATATATGGATATAAAACAAAAGCACTAATGACTGCAGCATTTGCTCCAAGTCTGTGATGTTAGGCATGGCACATGAGCACAAAGATTTCTGGGAAATCTTAATTGATACCTTACAAAAGAGACTGGTAAACACTTCTGAGCAGTACCTAGATGTTCTCTCCTCCTACTGACCTCCCCCCATCTGCAGCTCCTAACCACAGTAAAATAACAGCAAGATGCTTGGAGTGTGCCTAGGGAGAACGGGAAATACTGTAGAGAAGACATAGAGATACTGCAACATGATGTGACCAGCAGAGAGCAACAGTCTACAGACAAAAGAAATTATTCCTGTCCCAGAAAAAGCTTACCCAGTACACAAGCAATGTACATTGTTACCACCCCTCTTTCTCACTGCAATCCCACATGACAATGTTGACAATGTACATTAAGGCAAAGGGATCATATTTGTTCACCTAAATTACCACCATATGCTTATTCAGTTGGATATATACTATGTTCATTGATTTTATGAATATATGCACATGCGAAACCATCATAATTTTAAAGGTTCTTTTCTTAGGAATATTCTCATCATCTTACCTGGAAACAAAAGACTTGTATTACCATTGTTTCCAGCTGTCACTTATAAATCTCAGTGAGCTCTTGATGAGCCATGAAATATTATCACAAGATGGAAATCATATTAATGGCACTGCTTAGATTTTGCAGTGAAAAAGTAGATAATCTAATTTATACTTCAATTTCCAAGACATCTATTTGTTAGCTAAGTAACTTACCACCATTTTTCATCATTTATGTCCTTATCCTCTCTGAAAATTTAATTAGTTTCCTTCTCTCTCTCACAAGTGATTTTCATTCCAGGAAGTCCCAACGACCCCCCAGCAAATGCTCCTGAGAGTACAAAGAAGAAATTAGTAACTTTCATGCCCAGTCAGAAAAAGAACACAGCATTTTCTGATAGCTGTAGACAAGATGAGATTTAAAGTACAAATGTTTCCCATTCAAGCATGAAAACAACACTGGTACCCTGCTGGTAACCATCCCTGCAGCCCAAGATTGACCAGTGGCAGAACACATCCAGGTTCAGGCCTTTTGAAAGCAATTTTCTCTGAAGAAAGCCTATAAATAATCTTATGTGGAACAAAACTGTGCATTCCACCTCTCATAACAAGCACAGAACAGCTCATATCAAACTGCTTCCGACATAAGTTCTCATTTACTTCTTTGTCTGACCTTCCTTTTTCTGCTATACATTACCCAGTTTCATTAAACTCCCTCACAAATATGTCTCTAAATTTACCTCTGGCCTAATTCTACTTGCGTTTACAGTGGTTGTTGTAACTCTGTTGATAAATTCAGTGGGGACTGCTTTGGGTCCAGAATACACTTTACATACTTTCTTTGTTTGATATCTTTATTTCACCTTGGTCTAACCTTAATTACACAGTAACTTAATAATATCCTTCCTATTCACACAACCAAGTAATTGCCCTCTTTCTGTCATCTCTGCTATTTTTAACATACCCTTTGTTGTTTTTAGAATACTAATATAAACATTGATACCAATCGCAGAGTCTGCAAACAGGCTTCAGGGCTTGCACTTAACAGGTACTAGAGGATAACAATAACTGGGGACCTGGAGGACAAAGTGTCACCTCCTACATCTTTACATTGCATGTCAGGACACCAGTGTGATGAATAGCACCATCTCTGCCTCGGGGATTTTTTTCTTCAAAGTTCCCACTATTTTGGCCTGTGAGCATCTCAGGATCCTTCATGTATCCTTTGCTATCTGTGTGAGCCAAGGAAGCTACTGTTACTCCCACTTCAGATTAAAAATATTAGACATAAACTGTGAAATGTGAGCCTCTTTCTTATTAATTCAGGGCAAGAACCCTTATGTCTGTTTGTATCATCTCTTTACACTAGAAGAAAATGCTGATAAGTAAATTCAATGAAGAGACAAAGTGAGTTTGATCCTGCACACCCAGCTGTGGGGCAGCTTTGGATTCTGGCCCCTTCTACTAGGACAGCTTTGCATTTATTCATTGCACAATTGAGACATAATAACAGTTATGCATGTTGCCTCATTTGGATCTCATCCTCAGGTGCTTAACTGTCACTTTTCAGATAGAGGCTCACATATAAGCTGCATATATTAAATTATGACAGATAGACCAGGTCTGTTCAATGATCCTTACAGCTTATTCTCTGATGTTAGCTGGAGTCTCATGCTTAATGAGAACTGGGCAAGCAGGGAGTGTTACTTTCATTGTGGTCTTACTCAACTTTCAGATTTGGTTCTGTTTTCCAGAGCCAGGTATACAAAAGACAGCTGTTTTAGCAAGAGTAATAATGTAATTAACCCTTCCATCTTGGACAATCTTTGTTCAGACAGTAGAAAAAACTTCGAGAAGGATGAAACCAGCGCTCAGGGCAATTTGTGCAACTGACTTGCAGCCTGCAGGGGCTTGCCCAGACTTCACAAGAAGTCAGTGAGTGCTAGTCTACTGAGATTCATGCTGTCCTCCTAGCCACTAGTGTCTGATCCCCACTACAAATAAAATAAAATTGAATGGCAGCTTGAAATCAAGGTGTGGTCATTAGGACAGGTTTAATGTCTGATGAAGAACAAAGGATTTTGATAAAGGCTGTAAAACCTTCTCCCCCGAGCATGCTCAAGCTTTGTATTGCCATTAACATGATTTACAGGTTATATTAGTAGTCTGCTTAAGAGCTTCACACTCCCTAGAAACTTTTGGAATTGGAAGGCTGGAAAGATGCTCATAAAATAACAATATATTTGACATGCTGTTCAGTAGGATCAGAAAGCAATCTGCAGACATCTGACTCTTGACAAGGAATGCTGCTTAAAAAAATCACAGTAACAGTCAAACTCATTCCTTCTATCATCCAGGATACAAGGCTAATTTACAAAAACACCTTGTGAAATCATCAATCACCCAACACATCTGGAGGTTACATGAACTGAATAGCTTTGACAAGAATTCCCTGCTTTATTTCCTAGATGTATCCTTTTTCCATCTAATGTCTTATATATAACAAATATATATTTTCCGAGCTAAAATACAAGTTTATAATATGGGACAAAAAATGAGAAACAACAAGCCCTAGTAAAGGTTAAGAAATGTGGGATGTGACACCAAATCTCCAACTTAAGCGAAATGTCATGGAGGTGTTTTATTTTTGGCTGGTTCAAAAGCTGGTTCTGAGCAGTGCAAGGGAAGAATGTGATGCTTGTAGCACATCTCCACAGGGAGCAACAGAAGTCGTTGAACACTCCCCTAAGGTTTTCTCATGTCACATGCATCACACTGGGGAGAACAACCTTTCCAGAGACATTGTCTTTCTCATGGAGACATAAGTACCAGCTGTGGTTTCAGTTGAGACGGAGTCAACATCTTCACTAGGAGTTGGAATAGTGTTGTGTTTTGGATTTGGGGTGACAATAGCGTGACAATGCATTAGTGTTTTTGATTGCTGATAAGCAATCAAGGCCTTTTCTGCTTCTCACTCAGTCTGGCCAGCGAGCACACTGGTGGAGTGATGAACTTCTGCTGGGAGAGGACTCAGCTGGTATGGCTGACTCTGACTGATGAGAGGGATATTCTGTGCCATATGACTTCATGCTTAGCATGTATAGCTGGGGGAAGAAGAAGGAGGGGAAGATGATATTCAGAGTTTAGGTGTTTTTCTTTCCGAGTCACTGGTGTGTGTGATGGAGCCCTGCATTCCTGGAGATGGCTGAACATCTGCCTGACGATAGGAAAAAGTGAATGAACTCCTTGCTCTGATTTACTTGTGCACATGGCTTTTATTTTGCCTGTTAAACTGTCTTTATCTCAACCAATGAGTTTTCTCACTTTCACTTATCTGATTCTCTTCCCCATCTCACTATGGGGAAGTGAGCAAGTGGCTGCATGGTCCCAGTTGCCTGCTGGGGCTAAACTGGGGTAACATGTTCATTTGGACTTGATGCCAAGTTGCAGCTGGGTGCTGATGTATTAGCATACTGGAAAGGAACAAAAGGAAAAAGCAGGAGGTAAAGCCATTGCTTCCCATGTAGGAAA
>VZTY01023294.1:63241-130105 GCA_013400935.1 Turnix velox | reverse complement strand
TGCATTCCTGGAGATGGCTGAACATCTGCCTGATGATAGGAAAAAGTGAATGAACTCCTTGCTCTGATTTACTTGTGCACATGGCTTTTATTTTGCCTGTTAAACTGTCTTTATCTCAACCAATGAGTTTTCTCACTTTCACTTATCTGATTCTCTTCCCCATCTCACTATGGGGAAGTGAGCAAGTGGCTGCATGGTCCCAGTTGCCTGCTGGGGCTAAACTGGGGTAACATGTTCATTTGGACTTGATGCCAAGTTGCAGCTGGGTCCTGATGCATTAGCATACTGGAAAGGAACAAAAGGAAAAAGCAGGAGGTAAAGCCATTGCTTCCCATGTAGGAAACCCTCCTACTATCTTGTGCAGACTGGTAGCCATTCTAACTACCTTCATGTTTTTGAAGCTTGAACCATCAAGTTGCCTCTGAGGACCTGAAATTCTTGTCGAAGCTACCTGGAACAGGTTGCCCCGAGAGGTTATGGATGCCCCCTCTCTGGAGGTGTTCAAGACCAGGCTGGACAAGGCACTGAGCAGCCTGATCTAGTGGGAGGTGTCCCTGCCTATAGCAGGGGGGTTGGAACTCGATGATCTTTAAGGTCCCTTCCAACCCAAACTATTCTATGATTCTATGAATTTCCTTAATCTCCTGCTTTATGCCTGAATTAAGCTAAAAAATCATGTGCATAAAACATGTTAATAAGTTTTCTTTGGCAAATGCCTGTATATGCTAAATATAAGTAAATGTATCAGCATACACTGTCCCCAGAAGAACGGATGCCAATGACTTGAAGATTTTGGGAAAAGTGCATTTCTCTTTCCCTTCTCTATATTATATTCTCCCTGAGAAACCTCATTCTCTTTAATTGCCTCTTTGTAGTATTGAAAACCATTTTTTTCAGTCCCCTCACAGTTCCTGATGTACGAGCATCTGACAGGGTTCTCAACACACCTGCTCCAGCAAAGAAAAATTATTTCCTCACAGGGGGAGATTTGTTCTTAGCTATTTCAAGTTACAGTCTCAGCTAAGCTCTGTATAACACTCAGAAATAAAACAACTTTTCAAAAGTTGGGGGAAAAAGAAAGGTGTACCTCCACCCTTTGGGACTTACCTTCATTTCAATCTAGGTCACTATTATAACCTGGACATACCTCTCCACCTTTCACTTCCCTTTGCCTTAGCAATATGGACAATATATTAAAGCACTATTTTTCATCTTTTTTTTAGTTATAAAAGGTTTTCCTTTTTCTGAAAGGTCACCAGCTGTTACTAGCTGTTATCTCAGAGCAATAGCAAAGCCAGAGCAATATTTTTTATTGGTATAAAATTTGCATTCTAAGATGAAGTGCCTAAAATCCATGTGACTTCAATATACCAAGCCCTCACAATATTTTCCAATGTTGCTTTGTGGCAGAAATGTTTATCCACTCCTGGACAGAGAGGAATGTGCATGTATACTTGCTTTTAAATAAATTCATTGTATTTTACTTTCCTTCTAAAGCACAATGGCCTCCAGGTCCACTCTTCTCTTGCCTGGCTAATACTCATTGCCAGAAACTTTAATTAAGCACAGTTCAGTCCATATTTAACAAACAAAAAGCTCAAGATCTGCTTTTTGGCACACAGTTGGCACTGCAGTTACCACAGAAATTGCTGCTGAAAGAGGGACAGGGCTTTGCCTGTGACACAGACTATAGGAAAGGGCACAAATAGCAGCTTTCCAACAACACACTGTTTCTCCTCAGCTGAAAGGCTTATTAAGACAACTACATCTCCCAGGGAAAGTCGTTTGTAAAAATGTATACCTGCCTGGATTCTAACAAGGCTGCCTGGTTTTATTTCAGGACTCCAGTTTTTACTCTGGCATTAGCCAGTGCTTTACTACTGCATACATTTCAAAGGCTGACATATTGAAGGCTGTGGAGGGCAAGTGTCAATCTCATGTGAAGATGCTTAGTCACAATTTGCTTGTCTCTAATATATGATTATATTATCATGAGAAATCTCGCTGTATCTGCAGAAAACAATTCCAAACCTGACATTTCATCAGCTGACTTGGCAGGACAGGCAGCAGGGAAGGAGCCAGTGGCATTACTGATTCATGATTTCTACAATCGTATTTACAGCACATTTAATTCAGAGTGATCCCTACATCCTTTTGACCAGGAATACCTATACAGCTTTGTTCCTACTTTTCCAATAGCTCTTCCAATCTGGAGAAAAAAACCTAAATTGCTCCCAGAGTCATATAAACCATATCCAGAAAATGCTATTTGTAGCAGCAGGTACTCAGCTGCTGTGCAAAACAGAGACACTATTTTGGTTTTATTTGTATTCTGCATATGTCCCAGTTCCATCTTATCAGGGTCACATGACATTTTCTGTTCAGCGTGTCTAGGTACAACATTCTCATCTCACAGAGATCCTTCAATAGGAATTTTATCAATTAGCTTAGAATTGATTTTCAGCACACAATAAGATATATGAACATTGCTGACTTTTCTCAAGAAAGTCATAAAGCAAATGGTAATTTCCACGTGTGCACTCTTAAAACATAGCATTTATCAAATACAGAAAGCCATCAGCCTCTATTTTATCAGGCAGATACACGTGTTTAGAAGACTGCAGAACTTTCAAGGTAGCTTTTAAAGTTAATATTTTGAAAAATTCTCAAGATCCTGCACAATTCTGTGTTTTATTAACAGTTCAGGAAATTTGAAGCCAAAAGAAAATTGTCTTGAAGCAAGAATTCCCAGTTGTAAGGACCTTGAGAAAGTGTGAATTACATGGTACTTTTAGAAGTCAGAATGAAATTTCCAGTCCTTATCTGGGTACCAGTCCAATTTCTGCAACTGTATAGTAGTGACTACTAAGTGTGTCAGGCAGCTTAAGAGTGAATTTCCAGCCTCCCTGAAGTTCAAAGAGATAATTATTCATAACATTACAGTTGCCTTTTGAAAGTCTCCTACTTCAATCTTCATGAATTATGACCAAGAATATTAACAGGATTGAGTTTCATGACGTGTTCTTTTCCCTACTCTGCATTTCAGAAGACAATTTTCTATGAGGTGATCAAATTCCTTAGCCTACATATGAAAGTTTACAATAAGGAAAGATCAAAACATTTGTGGAAACACATCAAGCTGCATGATCCATTAGAAAAGAAATCATTTTCTGGGAATAACGCATGTATTAAAGTTCTGAAGTTCTGCTGTAATTTGCAAATGTAAATCAGGTTGCCAATGGAGGTCCAGACTCTTTTGTAGGCATATCCTTTTGATTTATGAAAAAACATCTCTCATTATACTACTTCATTTTCAGTACTCAATAGGCCAAAGCATCTTTCAAGTAGTGTAGGTTTTTCAATGTTTTTTCATTTTAAATATCCAAAGTATCAGAAATTCCTTGAAAATAAATATTGAAATTTCTTTTTTTTCTTTTTTTTTTTGCATCATGGAAATCCTGTTCTCTGTCTACTATATAAAATATCAAATGTCTTTCATGAAGAACAGCTTTCTTCAAAAGAAATATTCAGATTGTCCCTCCATTTTTTTACTCTCATTTACAGGGGAAGGAAAAAGCTTTATCATCTTCCTCAGTAAGTTGGTGTTTGAACGGGCCAGAATTAATGATGTTGTAGAACCTTCTGTAAAATTTTACAGTTTTTACAGCCTTGTCTAATTTAAATTGATTAGAAACATCAAGACATTATACTACTGGTGCTGTTTCAGAAGAACATTACACACACATTTCTCCTCTGTGGTTTTGACCACAGCACTGAAAGCAGTGTTATACTATCTCTAGAAAACCTCGTTTTATTTTATCCACCAGTGGCTCAAGGTGTAACCATCTAGTCTGAGAGAAAAGAAAGAGAAGGTAATAAAGCTAATAATAAAGCACCTAATTTTCTTATTATATTAATTTTCTCATTTAACTTCAACAAGGCCTCCAAGGCAAATCTGTCAGATGCCAGTGCCAGATGTTCACCTTGCTCCTTCAGTAGGGAATATGCAGGATACCTGCTTGGAATCCAAGGAGAGGTGACCCATGGAGCAGTGCTGTGGGACAAAGGCAGAAGACTCCCCCACGTCTACTCAACACACCTTCGCACAGCTTGGGCAAGAAGAGGCTTATTAGGCCTCACCTCATGTTGCAAAGATCTGATGCTTAGTCCGCCCTCTAAGAAAGGGATCCATATTATTCATCCATGGTCAACATTCATAAGAGCTGGAACCAGGAATGCTAGAGGTATGGTCCAAAAGTTGAGCAGATTAAATGGAGGTTAACTCTCAGTTACAGTTTAGCACAATTTATGCAGACTATTTCCTGCTCCTGTGTCCTGGGCTCTCTGACAAGAATGTTAGTTGAATTCTGTTACAAATCCTCCACTGCTCCATCACATTGCTCAATGATGTGGTTCTAGTTGTAAAACCATTTATAAATCTCACTGAGGAGGACATTTTAAAAACAGAATTCAAAACATAAAAGCATATATGCATACAGGTTTACACACTTTTGTAGTGACCACCAACATTTACAAGCCATATCCAGAGCCCTGGTTTTTCAAATGGCAGAGTAAGCTCAGCATGTCTCTGAAATGACATCTCCCGAAGGAGTTACTCCACCTGCTGTGTCCCCAGGAGAACAGGCTAGCAAAACAGAGACAGATGCCAGTGGACTATATAACACCTAGTTCTAACACTGTCTTACAGCACAGATGTTACTGATTTCTTGTCTGGTTTTACTTTTGCTTCTTCTAGAGCTTGATCCTGCATTTAGTGCCAACATTTGTTGGTTAGATATTTGTTCATGATTCTCTACAAATGCTTGAAAGTAGATTCAAAGTTTTGTTTGTGCTTTCTGCTCCTTGGTGCCTGAATGGCAGATCTCCCATAGAGCACTCCCACAGTCTGCAAAGCAAGTGCTTAAAGAAATTCCTTAAAGATTTTTTTCCAGAAGGAAAATGGCTGCAGGCTACACCTGATCTCATTTCCCCAACTAAAATAATTCCATAATTCTCATCCTTCTCCACCTTGATGTTCACACCTGCTGAGTGCTGTTGGAGATCATGCTCTTGCTACTGACTGAGAGGTACATATTAGTGTAAAGGATCATTCACGTGTTATTCAGATCCATGGAGAAATGACAGGCAACATCCTTCAAGGTCTCTGAGTGATGAAGAAAATATTATGAGGGCTTCTGATTAAGAAGACAAAAGAATAATTAAGCAACATCTGTACAGTCTTCCACAAAGAGGAGATTTCAATCCTGGACCATCTAAGGGAAAAAAAAACCAAGCAACAAATGTAGTATTGGATAATAATGATTCAGAATTATTTAATGCATTGTTTTGACAGACTTCACATCATAAAAGTAAAAGCAGACCTTCTTAATAATAAAATATAGCTAGAGATGGAAACACAGCAGAGCAACAAAGAACATAATGGAAGAAATTTGAAGCTATTTTGACATTTTTTTCTTTTTAAACAATAGAATTTACGTAAATTTGTAAACTAGTCTGAATATATTCATGAGATGTAGGAAAACAACAAGAAATTTTGTTAAATTAAAGGCTAAACTAATTCTTTCAACAACTTAACACTAGCACTTGCAGAAAAAGGACATGAAAATTACTGTATAGCAAACATCAACTAATGGCTATCATGAGATCATCAGTGTCAATGGACAGAATCCTTTTTACTTGTGTAGCAAGAAGATATATTTGACTGTCTGTGAGGTACTGGTACACTGCTTTTACTGGAAGAGAAATTTATTTGTATTTAAACACAATTAACGTGAAAAGCCTTGGAATTTGAAATTCTAAATTCAAGGTGACTTTAGTCAGCTAACATTTATATCTCAGACTTTGAGGCCCCATAAGTACCTTTCATTTAACATCAAAATTCAGAAGACATATGCATCTAAACTGCCTAAACTGCCTAAACTGCCCATCTTGCAGATATACATGACTTAACATTCTGTGTCCTGAATCCTCCACTTCTCCTGTCAGCCTACCAGTAGCTACCCGGCTGCACAGGGAGCCCTTAATGCTACCCTTATCATATCAATTATTCTAGCCCTTGGCTAGAGAACCCACCCTGTCAGGAAAAGGCAGCAACTATAATCCCCTAGCAATACAGAAGTATATATTTATCCCAACCCTGATCTTATCCAGCTATAGGAAAAGGACAGACAGAGTTGCAGGTATCATTAAGGTGGGAGTTAAGAGTATGAAAAAATAGGATATTCAATGTGCATATCAGTGGGCAACAACAGGCATTTGGCCAGGGAAAGCTCAAGCAGATATGAAGAAGGAAGGGTCAATGAAAGAATGACCTGGGCTACAGAACCAGGAGGTAGCAGGCAGGCAGGAAACAGGCAAGAAGAAATGCACAGTTGTGAGGACAAAGGCAGATCTGGGCAGGAAACTGCCAGAATCTCATAAAATTCACATAACAACAAGAGCATCTTTCAGAAGAGCTGTGGATGCGTGTCTGAGAAGACAGGAAAACGTGCAACATCTATGTCTGTGCTCCAGCTTCCCCAGTTTGGTGCACACACAGCCTACATCAAGCAGCATTGCCTCAATGTGATGACAAACATTTTGTATTTTGGAGATAAGCTGAGCACAGAAAGAGCATTGATATTGACACCATGCTTGCAGTTTGCAAATCTGCATAATCTCTTAAATTTAGCACATTAACAGCCATTTTCCCCAGTGGATCTGTTTTCTGACTTAAGCCACTTTGCTGTTTTCAGGATCAAGACAGAGATACAGGTAATTTTGAACAGTATATGAAACAGTTCAGCAAGTTCAGTCCAGGGATCCAAATTGACTTCTGTGGCTGTGCTACATGGCTTAAAGAGTTGAACCCAGACCTTTGCAAGGGCCGGTGAAAGCAAAATTTGGAAGGTGGCTGGTTTAGCAGTAAAAGCAGAAATTGGTAGGAAACTGAGTCAATCTGAATTAAAAATGCAAAATTCAAGTGTCACTGATATGAAATAAAGTACAGGAAAGTCTAGCAAATGAAGGAAAGCAATAATATAACTTCTGTAGGGATGCCTTAAAACAGTTTCCGTGGCTACACTTCTAGTTCGATGCAGCCCACCCCAAGCAGCAAGAGAAAGGACTGAGAAGAGATGATTTGTAAAGGATTTGAGAGCTTGCGGCTCTTCCCATCATTTTCAGACTTTCCCATTTCTCAGAAGAGGGCACTGTGGGATGGAGAGCTACTAAACATGTGAAAATTCAATTGAGTTCTTAACAGGAATTGCTATCACCATGTAATTTGCAATTAATTACTTCTTTTATTTTTATCCAGAGAACCATGTGTGATCTATTTGCTCAAATGCATGAGCATTCAAAAACAGAGCTCACTTGTTCCTGATGTTAGCAGAAATTCTTTACCCTTTTGACATCCCACCAACCCCAACCACAGCGAGGTTTACAATTGCTGAGTGGTTTTATTCCCAAGTGAAATACCATTTAATTTTTTTTTTCACTTTATTTCTTATTAACAACATACAAAGAAAATGGTGTTTATCCTTGCTGAGACATAATATCTCTTTAGCAATTAGGGTGAAAGTAGGTGAACTTGAAAACAAATGAATATCAGATAAAATGAATGTACAATTACATTCAAATTATATTAATACTACATTTCAATGGATAACACAAATTTCCCTATAGCCTTACTCTTTCTATAGCTGTTCACATCTGTCCTGCATGCATCTAAACTGTGGTCATTCTGAATTGTACATGCCTGGTTTGTGTATGTATGTGTATTTTATACTTTCATTCCCCAAATGTAAATGAATGCAAAAGGCAGTAGTAAATCAGTCACTGAGTTTTTCCTCTGTGCTTTTATATCAACAGAATCAATAACAAAGCTGGTCACCTGGCAAAGAAGCAAATTTCTACTGCTGCTGATAAGTTGAAACTAAGTATTTTGTAGAAATGTAGTATTATATTTCTCCTATATCATATACATATTAATTTCTGTGAGCATTTATTTAAGTAGGAGAATATTTTGATTTCTTACATAAAATTGATTTTTCATTTCATTTTTCATTTATTTGTAGTGCTGTACAATGTTTTGTTACATCTTGAGGCACTGTAAAAATTAGTAATGCAAACATTCACATGAAGCATATCAATGAAGAGGAAAAAATTGGTAAAGACTGCAGTGTTATGAAGAATCTTAATACCTGGGATTTATTTTTTCCCATTTCAGAATGGGAGATGAATATCAATAACAACATTGAGAGTAAGACTTGCTGATTTTGCACTAGTCAGATATAATTACTAATCCACCTGAAAACACTAGGACTCCTCCAAAATACAAATTATTTGACCCCTGATATTTTGGAGACTTCAGCACTTTTTTCCACTATCTCTGCGCTGCTTCTAAAACATTACATTTCTTTTGGTATTCTGATCTCTGGAATTTATGCACTTTGGTTTTTTCCTCTCTCCCTTCTGATTTTTATTTTCTGATAAATCCAGTTTGGATTTCTTTCATTTATTAACTAAGTATTTTGATCTGTCTGTCATCTTACTTCCTTCCTAGCCTACCAAAAGTGATTTTGTTTCTTTGAATACTTAAGTTACATTTAGGTCCCTTCTACTTATGCCATGGTTGTACAGTCCTATTGCTACAGCAGAGCTGTTGAATCACTGCTCTTCTCAAGGTGTTCCTCCTTAGTCCACCCCATCACTCTCCACTGGCCTTGCCCAGGTTTCTTCCCAGAAAAATAGTGAAGGAGCATTGCAGATGCTGAGCTAAATCCAGCACATAACCAGCAAGGGTACAAAGATTTATTGCTTGTTGCACCCAAACAGTTAGAGAAAGACAAAATGCCAATCTCTAATACTTCAGTGTTTGTATCAGAGGCCAAACCAAGGTAATGGGTATGTGTGGCCCACAGAGAAGCTGTAGACGCCATAAAATGCATTCACCAACCCCAGTGAGCTGCTCTTCTTAGTGGTACACTCACATTCCTCAATCCTTCCTCACCATCAGGCTTGTAAAGAATCAATACTATAGCCTGATCCATGGGTATGATGCTAGATGCAGCCTCTCAGAGGCCATAGGCAGAAGATCATGCAGCATCTGGATCCCAAAAAAGGAAACATCCAGCTGTTTGACAGTGGCCTGAAAGATGGCTTCAGAGTCTGGAGTAATGCAGTGGTTTCTGGTAGGTGGCTTCTCAGAACAAGCAATTCAGTACTTCATGGCAAGGGCAGTAGACAAGCCAAGGATGAACTGAGAGGGCTCAATTAGTTGCTTGTTAACACACAACAACAGCCACAGCTCATTTTGGGTCCTGTTGCCTCTTTGAAGAAGCTTCCCTGCAGATGCATGTTAAAATTGCAAAAAATATATTCCTGAGTTATACTAAAGCTGGGGACTTTGCATGATAGAAGAAGTGTGTAATGAATGCTATAATTAAGGCTGAGGACTGCTGCTACTTTGGATAATTTATGTGAATATCTTGCATGGAGCTGTTTTTTGGAATCACACTTCACATTGGAGTCCCATTTATAAATAGTTAAGAGAGAATTAATAAATTATTAAGGGCCTTTTTAGAGAATGTTCAAATAATTTTTAACCCAGAGGTCAATAGCAGTTAGATTTATGTGACATGCAAGTCCAAAACCTCAGGCTAGCTTCTATCTCAATTAGTTTTATTTAAATTTCTCCATATGCTTGCATTCCTACCCACAAAATTCCCCAGTGTGTGATTTCTGCCTGTAGGTATGCCGACTGTCACGTATGCCTTGACAGAACCAATCACCTCAGCAGAGCTTGGACCTGTGTGTGAGCAAGAGTGACAGCCTGCCAGATTTCAGCTGCAGCAGCAGCTCACCTGGAAAATGTCCTCAAGCTCCTTCTAAGCTTCTGTCAGAGCTGAGTCTGCTTCTACCTCTTAACCCAGCCAGCAGAGTGCTTACTTGGGATGCAAGCAGGCAGGTTGACCTCCCGACCCTGTGGGAAGGAATAGAAAACTAAACTGGAAACTCACTCCCCAGGGACATTGGTGGAGAAAAGGCTGCCCTCCAATTTAGGAGATGAAGTCTGCAGCATGCAGAGGTGACCAGCCCTCTCCAGAGGACTAGGGCATCAGGGAAAGGGGGTTCAGCCCTGAGGCTCCAGAGAGAACAGGGCAGTACAAGAGGAAAATCAGGCCCAAGAGTTTGACATGAAGGCAACAGCCAAAGGAGACAATGGCCAGACTGCAGCTGCCTTTTTGTGCTCATTCAGTCCCAGGTAAATCCCGTGGTAGCTGCAGGCTTTATCTCACTTAGCTCCAGCCACACAAACCAAGACACCTCTTCAGTCAGTGAGAGCACTATGTGTCTCTGAAAGGACATCTCCCCTTCTTAACTTACATCTTTACTCTTCTCCCGATCAAACTCTCCATATTTACTGCAAATTAGAATACAAAGTTTTCTCCTGACCTGTACTTGATATTTAATCATTAGGCTGCTGTGCTAAGAAACAGGAAGCACAGAATTGCAGGCAGTTTCACTTTTTTGACAGTGGTGCTAGGTTACCCTTTGCAGAAGTAAATAATTAGTAGCCTTCATCTAATTATCTGCATCTTGCTAAGCAATCTCCACATTAAATGCCTTTGATCAGATCTTCGGATGGTATAATTGGCAGACTTTAGGAGCCTATGTCAGTGGTAAGATCTGAAATTCTGCCCTTAACTAATCATTAATAAGTGCATCTTTCTACTTTCTTTCATCTCACAGGCACTGTCCTTCATTGCACAGAAGGAAATTAAGCTGAACCCTTCTAACCTACACTCACTTATTAATTGGCATCTTTTCCATTGCATGTTTTTTGTCTGTGTTAGTTTGCATTAAAAATATTTAACCTATGTCAGGAAAAGGCATCAGAGACATAACAGTCTTCTACTATCATAAATCTACACTCATAACCTCACATCCCTGAGTCCTATACTCCCATATAGCATGTTTTATGAGTTGGAAATTTTCCAGGCTGGTGTTTTGGATCTTGTTCTGGAAGAGAAGATTTTTGTCTCTCGGTGACACCAAAGAGAAAGTCACTCCGATGGATGCTATTGTTTCAACTCAAAGTTGCCCAAAAGTGGCATTTGGGGATAGATCTGCTACACTGCTGTGGAAATGGACACTCCATCTAATGCAAGTACCTAGTCTGTCTGACAGCTGAATACACAGGTGTTTAGCCTCCCTTCTCCCACAGGCTATAGAGACAGTTAAATCTTCTGAAGATCATCCCTTCAGGACTCATCCAAAGCATGGACACCAGAGGAGCTGCCAGGGTGTGCTCACAGCAAACACAAGCTGCACTGTGGCTACGTCGCAATGCAGGAGATCTCTGAGAAAATCAATCTGCCTTGATGATCCGTCCCCTGGTTTAGCAGCTGGAGAGCTCAGAGAAGCAGCAGGGCAGCTGCCATCCTCTCCTGCAGATCCCACAACCTTGACAATGAGGTGTCAGACCTCTTGAGAAAGCCTATCTCACAGGTTAAGCTGGGTTGCCTCTAAATTAGATCCCTGGCATTGTGCAACCTGGATGTTAGAGAACCCTATCCTGTTTGCATCCTGTAGTTGCTTTTTATCTTACTATTCCCCCTGGAGTTCACACTGTCACCAATATTTTTTGTTTTGTTAAATAGGATTTAAATCAATAGGTCTATTATCCCCTTTGTGCTCGTTCATTAGACAATGTGGGAAGTTATGGCACACTGGTGAAATCACAGTCAGAAGCAGATTTGTGTCTGCAGGTTTTATCAACATATATAAATCTGACATATAAAAGTGTGCCTAACTCTTATTACAAAAATTTACTTATCTTCTCCCTCCCTCCCACATCCAACAACAACAACTACAAAGGAGTTTCCTTAGTCAAACAACATTTGACACTCCAAAGTGCAAAATGAGCTTGTGAATGATACTAATTTAACCAACAATCACTGCTCAGGCAGTTTTACTTGCCAAGGAAGTGTGACAAAGAAAATGCAATTGTTCAGGGAATTGTGCAAGCAATAAAATGTCATTTTACTGTGCTTAAAGAAAATTAACAGGAGCAAGCATAGAATAGTTATATTAATGTTTTTAAAATTACCTAAGTGCAATAAGTGAATGAGGATTGTGGTCGAGAAAAGAATGACTCTTTAGATGTGATTACTCTGACGATCAATTTTGTTCTTTAGCCCATTAATTTTGGATTAAATGTCTGTATCTGCATCTCTCCATGCTTTTTTTTTCCCATATTAAATAGGTACACCGCTAATTCTCTAAACTCATTTGCCAGGACACCATGTTTTGGCAGATGGAAAGCATACCAAGGTCCTGCTTTTAAAAATGCTTTGTTCATCTCAACAGTGCAAGTGGCCAGACTTCAAATATCTGTGGCCCACTGACTGACCAGAGCATTCAGCCCTAAGACAGGCTTTTTGTTCCCCATGTATGCAAGGAAAGGAAAATCCAGATGCTGAAGCACAGTCAGAGTGAGGATGTGTGAGGATTGTTGCCTGCCACAGGCTGAGCCCATGCCTGCTCTAGTTTGATTCAGCAAGCAAAGCCATCCACACCACCTGGACATACAGCTGAGCAGCTGTCTTCCATACTCCCATGACTGTCAGTGCTGTTCTGATGCTTTCTTTTTATCACCTACCTCTCCTGATGTCACCGAGACATGAAATGTCCCAGATGTCCACATTCTGGCACATGAAACCAGAGATCTACAGGATAAACAGCTGAACTGTGTTACTGTAAGCACTGAGGCTGGAAAAAAATCACTTTTGATTTAGTTGAAGGATTTGAGACCTTGAGACATCAGGACTCGCTTTCCTTGTATAATTTTAATGTACTTTATCCCTTCTCTCCTGCTTCTGATGATAACATAATTAGCAAATATCCTCAAAAATTGGACCAGTCAAGGGGTAAGTTTTAAAAGGAAAATCTACTTGCCCACTTTTTCCTCTTTTCCTTCGAGGGCTTTATCTTTAAATCACTTCAGGTGGTCCAGATCAGTGGGTTTATGCCAAGTATTACTGAACTTTCTATTTGCAAAGCTGAAGCAGTTCTTCAGCATGTAATAATCAGCCTTTTGTGTGGAAACCAGCCAGGAGCCATTTTGGTGGGTGAAAGAAATGAAGTGCTTTTGTAACTAAGAGGAGCAAAAATAAAGACATGACCTCCATGTTCTGATTTTCCTAAACCTGAAAGGTTGCCTGCTGATTCCAGGTAGCAAGCAGATCTCACAGCCTGGACAAATACATTCTCTTTCAAGCAATTGTCACTGAGAAAGAACAAAATGCTCCAACTCTTTAACAACATATAAATATATAAATTACCCCCTGATAGAGGAGAACTGTCAGCTATTCTTTTCCAGGTACCAACTCTTCATACATTGCAGGGCACTGCCTCTCTTTCAGACAAGACAAAGCAGTTAATCTAGTATTTGGAGTAGTTTTTTTCTACCTCTGCACTCTCTTTGTAAGCTCTCTGATATTGTAGATCTTGGTATAGTTATCTAAAACACAGCTCCAAACACACTCTATATCCCTGATATTTCCCAGCTGATTAATTCTAGTTCACCTCATTCAAGGATTTGCTACTGAGAATACAGAGATCCTTGGGCTTTGTATTGATGGCACTAGTGTTTCTCTTTCTAGGAGACTTTCTCATACTTCAGAGCCTTCAATTTCCTTCAATAAAGATGTAATTCAGTTCCTCAGCTCCATTCCCATTATTCGTGTTTGGAGCCTTACCTCTTCTGGAGCCACCAGCCCCAGTAACAGCCTTCTCTGAAGAAGTATCAGATTATAACATCTCCTTTGCATCCAGTGTTTCTTCTCAGCCTTTCCTTTGGGAATTGCACTGGATCTGGTTGTGTTTAAGTTCCAGCAGCCCATATGATGATGTGTTTCACAGCTGTGGGTCAAAGCACTACACTGAGATGGCTGGATTTGCAGCCACTCTTGAAAGTTTCTCTTTCGTGACCTTTCTTTCCATGGATGTGGAGCACCAGGCTGTCACATACACAAAGTGCCAGGCCCCAGTGGGCATTGGTGACAGGGCATCCCAATGCCATATGGGTATGAGGAGTGTAGGGCTGAACACGCTGGGAGTCCAGTAAGAACATCAGTCAGAGATCTCAGTTCCTTTGGCAGCAGAGTACAGATCACAGTTTACTTTGACATAGAGGGATGTCCAATGTGTCTCAAATAGGCTGCTCCAGGGGTGGAAGTATAGCCCTTTTTTTATAGACTGATACAGACTGCACTAGAACAGGGTGATGCCCTTGACCATTCGCAATATGTCAATGACATCACCGTGCAAGGCAACACAGCAGATGAAGCATTTGAGAAATCAAAAAGAATAATACAGATCTTTCTGTTTTGGGGTTTGGTTTTTTGAGATCTGTCTTTTGAGAGTAAAGTGACAAAGGGGACATAACCACACACCTATCAGTGTAAACCATAAGATACCAACTATATGCCCACTAGCTTATATCAATGCAGCCTTCTCTAGGCATTGTAGGTTTCTAGAGAAGGCATCTTCTATGTTACAGTCTCTGTAACATAAATCCTAAATAAGAGTTATTTTGAGTAGCATTAAGCTTTTGAACACAGCGATCAGGAGATGGGTACTGCAGAATCCTTTGTGCTTGGACCAGCTTTGAGACACATGCTCTGCACTGTAGCCATGAAATATGGTCTCCCTTAGACCAGAAAAGGCCATATGAAACAGAGTCAGCTTATAGGACTTTATGAGCTAAACAAATTCACACTAAGGAGAGATGCTGCAGCCAGGAAATTAAGTCCTAAGAATTCTTAGTTCTTGAACCAATTGGTCAGATAAGCCAGTTCCCTCCTGTCAAGACATTAACCCAAGAAAGGCACAGTAGTTTACCCAATATTGAACAGTCAAAGTTAGTAACCATAAGGTACATAAAAGGTACTCAAAATGCAGAAGCCTCAAAAGAGAATTTCATTCCAAAGAGAAGACAGCAAGAAGACTGCACAGAATGGAGTTCTATGGACTGGCAGAGGCACAAATGCAGGAAGTCAAATTTATTAAATTCTTTACAAATTGCACATCGGAGCCTCAGAATGCATTGCCCATGAGAAAAGATTACCATCTGGCCACAGTAAAAGCCAACAGTGTTAAATGGCTGACCAAATCCTGACATCAGTTATAGAAACAGATCATGAAATTAAAATCTGAGAAAAAAATATAAAAGCTTAAGTTCCAATAAGTTGCCTGTAGAACCTTATCAGATGAGTAAAAAGTACTTGTTAAAAAACTAAAAAAAATCAAATGTAGTAACTTTTTCAAAAAAATTCTTGAAGGAGACAGAGAACAAGTCAGTCTGAAAAGTCCTACTTAGATCTAAAGGAAGCACTCTGGAAAGATGAATCTGAAGAAGAAAAGTTAAATATACTATCCCCCATTGTATCCTTCTTGAAGGACCTATGGAAGTCACTGACAACACAGCCCTTATTCATCAGGATGAGCATGGAGAAAACTAAGACCAAACCAAAATTTTTAAAGGAAAGGGTTGCTTCAAAAGACTATTGATGCTTTTTTTAAGAGATTAGGGAGCATGCAGAAAGAAGTGACATTTTTTTGTCACATATTGTGTACTTGAATTTCCCAAAACCTTTAGAAAAGCTTGAGCACTAAAAGCTCTTAAAGTTATTAAGCTGTCACAGAAGAAGAGAGAAGCAAACTACTAATTAATAATTGCTGCTTTAAAGCTGAGCAGTAAAAAATTGTGGGGCTGGTCAGTTTTTTCAGTGGAGCAAAGTTATCCCCATGGGGCTTCCGGGCTACAGCCAACTCTGTTCACCATACAGTCAAAAAATACCTGTAAGTCTGTCCACTTCTATTAAAGTAATGAATCACTCTTAGTGAGGTGGCAGAATTTCAGCTGGTAGAAAAGCATTCAGGAAAATCATATCCCAAAGCTGACCTCAGAGACTTGCAGAAAGCTCCCATGGTACTGAATGGTAGGATAATAAATGACAGAAGAGATTCAATGTCAATAAATGCAAAGTAATGCATACAGCAAAATAACAATGCAATATGCATATACATATGCAGTGATGGGCTCTACATTAACAATTCATGAAAGACATCTCAGAATAACTCTGGATAATTTCCTGAAATGTCAGCTCAATGTTTAGTAGACAGGAAGCCAAAAAGATGGTTAGGAATACAAGGAAGAGAACGAAAACAAGCACAAAACATCAGTATTACATAGCACAAAACCACCATTCATCACCATTCTGTCCCAAAATGAATGATGGAGCTGTTGGGAGGCATGGATGCTGGAGACCAGAAGCCACATTCCGAAGGAGAACAGGTCTCAGCTTTGTGTCTGGGCCATTTCAGCTCACCCTCACATTTCCTCTCCCCATGACAAGGAAAGTCATCTACTACATTCAAACAAAGCACAAAAAAGCTAAAATATTAAACTGTAAAGGCACTGCTCATTTTTCTAGAGTCCTCAGGAGCTGCATTGCTGATAAAACATCTGCAAGATATTGAATAGGAGTTACTTTTACTTGGTGAACTTGCTATTCCCTGTTTTATTTCATAATCTTTCATGTTGATACTGAAGAAGAGGCAAAGACAAATCCTAATATGAATTGTAAGCTATTGTGAGAGAGGTACAAAATAGGAGTAACATTTGTATGCTGCATACTTTAGAAACTGTAAGGTCTTTTTTAGCTTTAACTTGTGCAATTATGTATAGCATTGTGTCCTCTCACCCTTCAAGGAGTTACAAAGTTATCTGCAAGCTATAAGTTAAACTCTTTTTTTTACTGTGACCTCCTTCTACTGCATATTGCTGCAAAATATTTGTGACTGAGTGACAGGAAAGACTTAATCATTATCTGAAGTTTTTCTTTGATGAAGAAATATGACAGTAGTATGAGAACAAGAAAGATAATTTTGGAAAATATCTTGGCTGAAGAATAAGTACTTGGACAATCATAAAAATTATAAGACACACAAGTACATGAGCTGGACCAATAAGGACCATCTGTTGATGAGGTCTGTAAAGGCCTGTTACTGGAGATGGCAGTGTTGGTAGGAGCAGCCAATGTATAAATAGAGAGGGATCAAGGAATTGCCCCCATGAACATTTCTGGAAAGTAAAGCTGAAGACAGAGGGGAAAAGGACTACTATTGTGTCTTCGTTAAGTGACATCAATTCATTTATCCTGTTCACAAAAGCATTTATTTCACAGTTCCTTTCTCCCTTCTTATCTGAATACCAGGTATTTTGATAGTGAAAATAAGATGACTGTATCAGAGATAATGTGGCAAGCAGGACTAAGGAACTGATTGTCCCCCTGTACTCAGTACTAGTGAGTCTGCACTTTGAGTACTGTGTTCAGTTCCAGGTCTCTCATTACAAGACACTGAAATGCCACAACATGTCCAGAAAAGGACAATAAAGCTGGTGAGAGATCTAGAGTACTCATGAGGAGCAGCTGAGGGAACTGGGGCTATTTAGATTGGAGAAAAGATGGTTCAAGGAAAATCTTATTGCTCTCTACCTGAAAAGAGGCTGTAGCAAGGTGGGGGTCATTCTCTTCTCCAAAGTTACAAGCAATAGGACAAGAGGAAATGGCCTCAAATTGCACCAAGGGAGATTTAGTTTGAATATTAGGAAACATTTCTTGTCTGAAAGGGTTGTCAGGTGTTGGAACAGGCTACTCAGAGAGGTGGTTGAGTCACCATCCCTGGAGATATTTAGAAGATGTGTGGCTGTGGTGCTGAGGGACATGGTTTAGTGATGGACATCACAGTCAGTTAATCTTTAGATTGGAGGATTTTAAAGATCTTTTCCTATCTAAATGATTCCATGACTGAAAACACTTATAATTTCTGCATAATTTTCAGCTTTATTTCTGCAAATTAACATTTGTGCATTAAAATAACCTTTTGTGTGCTTGCAATTCAGGTAGCCTGATACTGTTTTGCAATTTCTGAGCTTCCCTAGTCCAAAGATTTTCCTAACCCTTCAAGAAAAAAATTAAAACTTGCCTTCTAGAGACTGAGCAAATAATCTACCCTTAAATATGAGAACATTAGCACTGTGTTCATTTCCACATGACATTTAAGACTATAATTCCTGCTGTGTGGTGTCTGGGGGATCCTCCTTTCCCAGTGACTTATTTTACTTCCTGCTTTGTCTCTGAATCTAATTGACTCTTCCAGCTAATTTCATTTGGATTGTCATTGTGATTATGACATTTAACAGGATTCCTTTTATGCTTAATACATTAAAATAGTAGATTAAAATAAGAGCTAGCAACTTCTGACATTTGCAGAACATAGGCATTTGCAGGTATATTGTCTGTGAACTATGACTTCAGATAGTTGGAGAAGAGGTTTTGACAGGGGGAAGTAAGATTTGGATTTTTGGTTCTTCTCTTATTTGGACTTCCAGGCAGGGTGTGAGTCTAAAGCTGTTATGACCCACATAAATTTTGTTGATCTCATTACTCACTGAATCAAGTGATTGAATCTATTTGATTGCAATTACAGTCTCTCCTTCTCTATTATTAATCAGGGCAATGAGACCCTGATTTTTAAAGATATGTGGGCACAAAAGTAGCATCCATCATTACTCCATCCCAGAATGAATGACAGAGCTGTCGGGTGGCACAGACACTGGAGACCACAACTTGAAGTAAAGCAGGTGTCTGCTTCATGCCTGGGTCATGAAATCAGGGGCAAGGGCCTTCTCTTATGGAATTTATTTGAATAACTTTGTGCTTTTTTCACACAGTACATATATAATGGAACAGGCTCAAGGCTTTAGCTGTGGCTTACAGGCTCTGCACAGTTCAAGAAAGCCAAGAATTTATGCGTGTATATAAATGAGAAGCTGAAACAGGGAGAGAGAGCAACTACAGAAAACACACATCCTAAAATTTCTCCCTCTCAGGAATAACATTTTGACTGCTAGATAAATTACACTGTGCTTGCACTTTTGCGGAGCAATCGTGACATCCAGTGGGCATTCCCCTTACTGCAGAACACCAGTACTTAGACTCCACAACAGCAGGACAGGTGATAGGTCACAAGAGAGAAATACCAATAAAATCTCCAGGGGAAAAAGCACTTTCAATTCTTTTTTTTTTCTTTCTTATAATGAGTGCTTTCCAAGCATTCAAAAATATGTTTCTAATTCTTAATCTTGCCAATAAACAGTATTTCAAGCTTCTGTCATGATGGCACAGGCAGCTTCCCGGCATACTGAGCCCCACAGCCCAGTAGTTTTGCCACAGGCTCAGGATAGAAGGCAGTCAGTGCTTCCCAGAATCAAATGCAATACTCTCAGGGCTGTCACAAGTTGTCCATGACAGTCTAGCCTGAAATGAGTTGGCTGTAATAGCTGCTGACTTTCGATTGGGTATTTCTTCCCTTTCACTAAACTACTTCAGCAAAGTCACTGACAAGCAAAAGAGGATTTTATCTTCTGGTTGGGACAGAGAGTAACTGTCTCCATGGAAGCGAAGATCTGGAGCATCATGCACCATAATTAGGATTCCATCATATCTTGTGGCTGATTTCACTATAGCAGAGGAATAAATTAAACTGGATATGGGTGACCTGATGAAATTAAAGGCCTTTAAATATTAATTTTCCCCTGTAATTTGCAGCTCTATTTAACAAGTAAACAGATTTACCCATTTGTAGCTGCTGCTACATCCATCAATCCCTAGTCTCTTCCTGCCCAAACACTCATGGTTACTGTGCCTAAGTTATTGCCACTTGTTCAGTAGCACAAGGCTGTCTGCAATCGACTGACTATTCTGCAACAGAATCTTCCTTGGAGAGAAAGATAACTGTCCCAGTCCTTACTTTTTTTATGTTATGACTCCAGCTCATCCCTGCAGATAGACCTGTATACTGGATACTGCTTAATTGAGAGAATGGGCAATGACTTTGGGGAGTCAGGACACATGAAGATCAGCCTTTTCTCCTGATCTGCTTTGTTTCACATGGCCAGCAATGGAAGCCCGAAGGCCACTCAAGCAGCCATCAATATGCCTTGCACACATAGACTACCACAGCAGTACAGCCCAGAAGCACACAAACACTCTCCCACACTCACACTGAGTACATAAGGAGAATGATAGTGCTAACCAAAACATAAATTCAGGGTTGTCATTTCATTAGTAACTCAGCAGCAACGGCAAGAGACATCATCCCTCCTCTCCACTCACACCGGATTAAATGACTGTGCACCTTTCCCAGCGCTCAGCCTTTAGAAGGAAATGAGAGTAACCTTTTCTTCAGCCTGGCAAGGGACTGTGTAACCTTGTAATTATCCGGCTTTAGATAGAGGAGATACATTGTAATTGTGTACAAAATAGGTCACAGGTTTTTGCGTCCTGTGACAGGCTACGGAAAAAGAACTGTGGCAAAACCTCACCATCAGACCTTTCCAATTTATTTTCCTCAAGTGCATTAAATTTTAATGTCATCTTTCTGACCCATACATTAGCATATTTATGAACATGTGATTAACTGGTATCGCGGCAGAAAGCTCAAAGTGTCAAAAATTGTTTGGTTTTAATTGATTTTGGCTCTCTTTTCTTAAAAAAACATTGATATCACACCAAGAAAAAGAGATCATGGAGTTGAGAAGGAAGTCAAACTTAGATGAAGTCACATCAGTGCCTGACATTCAATAAAACTAGAACATGGTTAAAAACCTATCAGCTGTCCTGTCAGTGAAGAAGAGCTGTTCTTTTTGTTCTTCAGATCCTGCTATGGCACAAGAAATGGAACACAAGCACAGAGTAAAAAAGATATCTTCCTCTCCTCTCAAAGCACTCTGAGAATAATACCAGAGAGAGTACAGACTTGCCATGCGTCAAGTGGGATCATCCCAGAAAAAATATCCACTTTGCTAATGCCCTGTAATTTTTGAGTACATGACTGTGTTAGAGAAAACATGGAGACATGTACAGTAGTGGCCTGAAATTACTTGTGAGAAGTCAATGTGTCTCACAGGTTCATGACCTCCAGAGGAAGTTTTTGCTGGCATACTAGGGAGCAATGCATTGTAAGCTCATAATTTAAGCCCTGGCTACACCACAAGTGAAAAAGGCTTTCATGATTCCCTTCCAGTCTTTGGTGAAGATTTGCTAAAACCTCCAGCATTGCACTTAGTGAATGCTCTTCTTCCTTCTTGCAAAAGCTATAGAGGCCTTTCTACCATGTTTGCATTGTGTGTGGTAGGAAAACTGGACAGCTGCAGGGAAGTAAACATGTCCTACCAGTTGCCTCCAGGGAGAACAGGCTAAGAAGTTTAAAACAACAGATAAAATGTCTCTTTGTCTGTTTTTATAGCCTCTTGCATTTCTTCCTACTCTTGATTGTTCAGCTGCCTCTCATAAGTTCCAGAGTTCAATTAGGCTTTAAATACACTTGAAGAAGACAATCTTGTATGTCCACATGCTCTTACTCTGCTGTTCCAACTCTGTGGCCAGAACTGCCTTGCTCTTTTGCAAGGTGTTTGCAGAGGGCAGTTTCAAATGTTTCTCAGCTGGCACCATCCATTTCCCAAAGTGACCTCAGAGACTTAGAAAAGCAAAACATTCCTCACATTTCCATCTCTAAAGTACCGTTGGTCAAGGGGCAAGCATCCAGTGTCCATGTTATCTGGGGAGAGTGTATGCAGCACACAAGAAAGAGGCTTCTTGGAAAAGTCAGGTGAGGAAGGATTAGCACCTAGAACAAAGGAAAAAGAATGAGTGGGGAAGAGTAGTTCAAATTTCCCTTTGTGCCTAATCACTAATCAGAAGATAATTTCTCCAGCATGATTTTCTCTGTGGTTAGAATAAACAAGATCCACGAGGGTAAGTGATCATGACAGAGAGAAGCAAAAAATGTGTTATAACTCCAATTGGTCTAGTTTTCAGCAAGTGAATTGGCCTCCTCCCTTAATTTTTGCCCCCAAAACAATTTGGTCTTTTCAAGAGAGACAGTTTTGCATTCCATTATCCTCCTGTGCTGCAGAAAAAAATGGAAAATTAGTGCCTGAAAATGAAAGGTCTCACACAGGGCATTTTGAGGGAGTGGGAAGATGAAGGGCAGGAGAAACAGGGCAACATTGTACTGCAGCTGGGTGTCAGCCAAACTTCACTGCTTGTTACTCCTTTTCAGAGCCTCAGGGAGTTTGCATTTCTGGCATTGTTGCCTAAACCGAATGGTGAAATTTGTTTTAAAGTTTTATCTCCTCTTTTGATACAATTCATTCTGAAGTCTCTTTCCCACACATAATATCTTATTTTTTTAATTTATATTTTCAAAAAAACAAACCATATGAAAGGTGGATTTGCTTTTGACTTAAAGCCTTTAAAGTCCAAACCAAGTCTGCTAAGGTTTTCACTGTTAAAATATGATGGGTTTCTACAATTTTTTCAACAATTTTGTAAAAATGCTGTACTCTACTGGGTGTATTTGGAAGTAAAAATAAATTATATAGAAAATATTATTGATCACTCCTGGTGAAACACTGGCAATGATAAATCATATGGAACTGCACAGTTCATTAGACAAGCTGAGGTACTGCCCTTCTGGACCTTGTGCTGCAGACAGCAAATAGATTTATTATTAAATGCCCTCTTTTTTATTTAACTCTCCAGAGGCCCCTAAAACAGAAAAGAATTGCTTTCAGAAAAGTTCCACTTTCTTTTCATGTTATTGGACACTTGGGGTGTACTGAGAATTAGAGGAAGTTTTGCTCATTCAGTGAATCCACTGGAAAGCAAACAGCTCATTTTTTGGGAAAAAATTAGAGGATTCATTGAATCCCCTAGAAAGCAAACAGCTCGCTTTTCTGGAAAAAAAATTAATTGCCCTGTATCCTCCAGGATCATCCTCTTCCCATCAAAAGCCCCTCTATCCCAAAGCATTCAAAGAAACAATAGTGCAGTTTAGAAATTCAAAATCTGATGCTAGCACTGAAAATGGAAAGTCACTGTTGGCTGAGGTTATTTATGCATCGAATGATGCTGTTGTCAGCATCACTAACGTCGTTCACCAGTAATTGTTACTTGCTTTTCCTGCCACTACACAAATAGTAGAAGCAGGCACAGGCTCACATACATCACTGCAGCATGTGACGCCCACAGATGGATTAATCAACTCTCATTAGTTGCTAGGTAACAGTGCCTTGACCTTAGTATCTCTTTAGCCAAAGAGGGACTGAAGCGCAGGGATGCTTTGCATGTGTGCTCTGCAGCCGGACACACATTGTCACCACATCTGCTGCTGGGCAAGCTGCACAGTTTGTCCCCCTGCAGACTGAGCTACACTGCTAAATAAATTAAAAAATGAGGTGACTGTTCATATCCGTGGCATTTCTGACAATTTCTTTTGACACATTTTGCACTTCTCTACATCAGAGAAGTGCATCATGTAGGCATGATACAGTAGGGCAAGGCTCCAGGAGTAGTAGGATCATTTTTTCTTAGTTTTCCAATTTATGAGTTATTCTGGTTGCACTGTATCTTGTATTATCTATTTTTAATTACATAACTGCTGTTACTGATTTGTACCACACAGCCCTTCGAGATCCCGACCAGCACCGTAGAAATCTTAAGTGAAGCTTTAAAATGTTCTCTGCTCAGACACATTTACATCACAAATAGATCAATCTTGTAAAAGGTGGAAGGAATGAAGTGAGATCCCTGCTTTACTTGAGTCAAGAGCATGCAATGGCACAAGGAAATTAAGATATTTGCATGGAGTCTTAGGATGAGCTGTAGCAAAGCCAAGAACCCAGACTGTGATCTGTTACTTTGACATAGTCCAGAAAGAATATTCATGGTCATCATCTTCTGAACCAGAAGGTTCCTTTTCATATGGAGACCTTTAAATACATTGCACGTAGTCTTTAGAGTAAGATCTCCAGATAGAGTAATGTCTTGAGAACAATGTAATGGACCCTATTTATTTCAGTAAAAAAACACAAAATTTTTTTAATGAATCAGTTGGTTGATTCAGGATCAGCGCTCAGTCTGTTATATTAAAAAGATACAGCTCTCTATAATTCCATGAGTTTTATTCAAATGAATAAAGGCATTGAAATTCAGTAAATAGATAACCACATCTAAAACTATCATTCTCCTTACTCAAAAAAAAAAAAATAGACTTTAATTCAACAGTGACATCAAAATGTCATTAAAATTGCATCAGGAAATTAATGGAGGAACATTAATAATAGGTTAAACCATCAATTAGTCAAATCACCAAATTAATGCAGCAGGAGATTGAATCATGAAATTAAAATAACAAAGACTCTTTCCTTACTGATTCTTCAGACTGAAGGGAAGTAACATGTTTGCTTTAGCTTAAACCCACAACTATAAGATTTTGCCCAAGGCAATAAAAGTAATTAATTGGTCCTAAAGTTACAGAAACCATCTCGACTTAATGCCAAGCTGAGAATTTTCCTTAGAGCTCAGCACTGTCATGATGAGGAATATTTCCTTCTGCTATTCACATTCTCAAGATTCACCTGCTTTTCTAAAAGGATAAAGTTTGATGAAAATAAATAGATAATTTAAATCTTGTGGTCCTTTTGCTGAGCCAGAAAAAAAACACCTCAGCAAAGTATACCATACTAAATCTGAAATTTGCTTTTGAACACTTCACTTACACACGTTTTACATGGAAGTACACAAAGTCAGTCAGCCTGTCCCCTAACACACTTTTGAAAACCAGAATAGAAAAGAAAGAAAAAAAGAAAGGACAATGGGTTGAAACTATCTTGTTTCCTGATAGTCACCAAGGGGTAACACAACTCAGTCTATAACTTGCAGTTAAAAGGACCTAAAGAGAAAATATTTGGACATTATGCAATTCATCTGAGTCTTTTTGGAAAGCAGGAATCCAATAAAACTGCTGGCTGATCAGTCTTTGCTAGGTTCCTCATTCTTTCTTTACCTCCTCAAGTGTCTTGGATGGCCTTGAATATGCCTTTGCCAACTCAAAAGCCTTTGTGAGCCTTCTGTTTTGTCACACTCTTTCTTGCTGTGCCCCTTTCCCATGCATGTAGAACAGCCCACTGTCTGCAAACCAAGCAGTTCAGTCTGGCTGAAGGTGAACAGGAGTCAGTCCACAATCCACCAAAAAATGCATATCTGAAGTTCCTGCTGTCTGGAAATATTTGCCATTGTAGTTCCAGGCAATAAATCTGTTTGTCAGATCACAATCTCAGAGGGACAGTCCCCTGACCCTCCTTGCAAGTAAATACAAGGTGATGATGTACAACACCAGCAGCTAGTAACCAGCCTACATGTGTTACACCAGTGGATGGGGTCTCAGCAGCTGTTGTGAAATGGCTCTACTTGCCCAAGAGAGCTCATCAGGTCATTCCTCAACCTGCAAAATAAGGAAACTGGGAAATGTGACCAAATCTTTGTAAGTGGTTAGATCGGGCTTCTAGTGACTTCCACAAAAAAGTAGAAAACATCCATGACATTAGTACCAGCCAAAGGCTTTTCAGGAAAGAGTTTCACTAAATCACACCAGGGGATCACTAGGTAAACCAAAGTATTTGTTAAACTGGTTTCTCAAAGCAACCTTTTCTGCAGTTATCCACTATCTGAAGAAGTTATATGGTTTTCAAAAGGTGTGAGGGCCATTTTACCATAACTCATTCTGATTTTCCTTTTTTTCTATAGGCAGGATAACTTGATGGTTCTTCCCGTGACTATTTTGCAAACTGGCAGTTTTTAATCACAGAGAGCACAATTGCTCTAGAAAGAGATAAGCTTTCAGGGTGGGCTCGTTTGTTTTCTTTCTTTCTGTAAGTCAAATATAACTTTGATCTTGGTAATGCATGGGCAAGTAATCAAATGAATTAATAAAGAAAAAATACTCTAGTTCTGTACAGAACTGTTTATTAATAGGATTTTTAAGATTCAGGAAGACTTTACCTCAATGGACAAAAAAAAGACTAAACAAATTTGATTTAGAGAAGGGACTTAGAGAAAAACAGAAGGAGCAAGATTTAAATCCTTTTGGTGCACTGAAAAATAAGGATAAAATTCTAGGGGTTTATCTCAATATAAAAATCTGGCAAAACAAGAAGCTAGACTGGGGAAACTAAATCCAGCTAGCTCTCTTTTTTGCTTTTTTTTAAGATGCCCTAACAATAATGCAGCAGGGTGAAAAGATCAGGACCACTTTATACACATTGTGCTAATTACTGCAAGTACTTAAAGTTGTAATTAGCTTATTATACTGCAGAGAACCTAACATGGCATGTCTTTCAAAAAAAATTTCTCTCCAGATCATTAGTGGGAAAGCTAACAACATCTGCTTCAAATAAAATCAACCAATTAGCGCAGGCAACTTCACATAGTTTGCAATCAGAGAATTATATTGTGCCAAGTGCTAATTTCAATGTGAATTCTATCTCCTTCTTATATCCCACGCTTATCTGCCAGCACAGCTGGTGTTTAACACCACTGACTTCAGTGAAGTCTCCAAAAACTTATGTTAATGTGAAGTAACCGAATCAGAAGTGTGCAATACAGACTGGGCTTGATCTCAGCTTAATTAAAACTGACCTTGTAATTTCGCTGCAGAGAAAACACCAGTATTTCACCATTTATCACTCAGCTGTGATAAATACCCAAGTTATGTGAGAATCAAGGAAGATGAGCTCCACACCAAAGGAGCTCTTTTCAGATAGCAAAATTTGATTTTAGCATACTGTAAAGTGCCACTCGCCTGTGGTTGCCAGCAAATAATTCAAATGGTTCAGAAAACACAAAATAAACTCCAAAATCACCTTCCAAAATTTCCAAAGAGGGCACTGCTGCCAGACACTCTCTTTTGGTTCAGTCAGAATCACACATCAAAGGCTGGCTATTGTCACTGACAGCAGGCATGAAAGACAGATTGCTTTTTAAAATGAAGATTGTTGTTGTTCAGTTTTGATGTTACAGTTTCCCAGGCAGATGAGGTGAAAAAGATGAACCTGAAAATGAATCCAGAGGCTTTTGCTCAGCATAACAAAACATAACAATCTGAAAACAACTTGTGAATTAATTAATTTATTTATTGTGTTTTATATTTTAAATCAAATAATGACAATCTGGTGTACTTGAGTGTATCATTTACACTTGCTGTCAGGTGGACATGATTGCCAGGGTTTGACTTCAGGTATCTTATGTTATGTCTCCTGTGGAGTTAACACTGGGGAGTAAGTTTATAATATGTGTTTTGATTCACTCTCAAAAAGATTCTTCTCATACTTCACCCATCATGTGCCTGATACAACTTTACTCCCCTGAGATCCCCCAACAGATTCCTGCAGTGATGCCTCCATGGGCCCCACATTAGAGCCTTTATGTGAGCTTAACCACATATGAGGGTAACACTTAGCATAGCCCAAAGCTTATACCAGCAAAAAAGCTAAACAACCATGCCACTCTGTCTGTTATTGACTCACATAGCAGAAAAAGTACTAATAGAAGCATTTTTCCCGTCAGGGTAACAATGTCTGAGCTACAGAGACACATGACAGCTTCCCTCAGCGGAATAGTAGTGACCAGTCATGCATGTAGGTGTAGCCCACTGCAAGCACAAGGTAAATTACACTAATTCAAACCTTTCCCCAAGACTAAAGGCACTATAGCTGACCTCGTCCTTACTGAAGGCAAAAGTAAGCACAGCCAACTCCCAAAGCTCAGCTGAGAGACACATGATAAAGTGAAGATGTCTCAGTGTGTGCTGGAGGCAGGAGCATAGTGCTTGCTAGGAGTGGAGAGGAAGAAGCACAAGCAGAGCATCACTCATCTGAATGTAAAGACCTAAAATGAGCAGATAACTCCAAAAATACTTTTGATATGTAGGTAAACTGCAGGGTGGCTGTCTTAGGTACGTCTGTCCATGCTGCAGATGGCAAGGTGGGTAGCCTCATACTTGCCTTGCCTGCATTCAGCAACATAAAGTAGTTGTAGAGACAAACAAACCTTACCCTTACTCCTAAGTTCTATGGTTCCAACATGAAGAATTCTGGATAGATCTGGTCCAATTTTCTAATTACTGTGTTCAGTTTTACCTGCTTATAAACTGCTCCCCCTGTACCTTGATTTTGTTATTGGGGTATTTCCTGCTTATCCATTAATGTACTTGTAGGTAAAAGATAGCCTATTCAGATGGTAGATATTCAGCTCTTCATTTCAGGTAGGCTAGCCTTGACTTGTCAGCATGACCAGAATTAGGGCATCATGTTTCTTTCGAAGTTGCTGGTTTGGCAGTGAAAAAGGCAAGCAGCCTGAGTGACTGTGGGTAGGGATTGCGTGAGCAACCTTGTCATATTCAGCAACAGGTAGAAATAATGAATAATAATCATGACCAGAGGTACTGTGCTTCTTCTTAGCAGCACCACATAATTTTCTTCTCATTCTTCTATCCCTAAGATGTTGGGAGTCAGTACACATACTAATGCAAATATATATTTGTGTGAAAATATATGCAAAGGAAGGAGATGGAATTCTATTACATCTTATACATGGAAATTTATCATCCCAGGTATTCAATCTATAATAAAAGCTCCCTCTAGAACAATGACTCACACAAAGCAATTGAAAACATATCCAACAGCTCTTTTGAGTGAGGCTGCATATTACACAGACAAGTCAAGCAGGTAACAGTTTATGACAAAACATAAATTAAATTGATCATCATGGACTCATTGTTAGGACTGGATCACTTAGAGAATAAAGCCAAGAACAATTCCCTCGCAAGTTTGACTTCACTGAATACTGTAGGTGGCAAGATAAAAGCAGAGAAACCTGGAAGCCTACATCTAATAAAGACTCAGTAAATACTCTCACAAGTTAAAGAAGCAATAAAAGAAGCTCTAAAAGTTACTTAATATGGCATACTGCAATATCAGCACTATGTTCTACTGAGGCTTTTATATGAAGTCTGCCTGATACAGAGCACTATACAAAAGGCCTGTGAAGACAAATGCTCACAGATTCAGCCGTTTTTAGGAAATCCTTATTGATTTGAAAGTTTTCAGGAGAGGTTGAGTGGATATTATGGTTTATCTTCTTCCCATGCATTGAATAGTCATGGATTTGAGGGAGAGTAGTGCAAAAGTATTTGATACCATTTACTCCCCTGCTTGGGCAGTCTAAAGTATACTCCCATTCCTACACCAGAGGCATTTGTTCAAAAATGAAGAAAAAAGGCTGTGCTTAGGTAATAAAATAGTTTTAGAGGTTAATAAAATACATTTTGGCTCAAACCAACACCTCAACCCCTAATTAGGGGCAAAAATTGTTTCAGTTTTTTTATAGGTTGCTTATTATTATTATTATTATTATTATTATAGGCTGAAGGAGTTGGGGTTGTTCAGCCTGGAGAGGAGAAGGCTCGGGGGGGCCTCATAGTAACTTATCAATACCTGAGGGCGTCCTACAGAAAGGTAGAAGTAGGACTTCTTAGTAAGATATCTGATGGGATAATGGGATGGGATAATGGATGTAAATTGGAAGGGGGTAGATTCGGGCTTGACATAGAGAAATTCTTTACAGTGAGGGTGGTGAAACACTGCAACAGGTTGCCCAGTGAGGTTGCGGATGCCTCCTCTCTGGAGGTGTTCAAGGCAAGGCTGGACATGGAACTGAGCAGCATGATCTAGTGGGAGGTGTCCCTGCCTATGTCAGGGGGGTTGGAACTCGATGATCTTTGAGGTCCCTTCCAACCCGAAATACTCTATGATTCTATGATTATCTATTCATTACCATGTATTCATTATCATGGCTACATGGCTGATTAGAAAGGAGAGCAGAGGTTGTGCTGCAGGCCAGGTAAACACATAAGGGGTGAGAAAAGTTTAAGTCACATAGGTTAAGTCACTCCATGACTGAATTCAAGGGGCTGTAGTGTCTTGCAATAACTTGAAATTAGACTGGCAACACTCCCAGCTGCATAGGAATGTATCATCAAGATTCAAGAATCATCACATGTTGAAAATCTTGATGGAAATTATCAGACCTATCAAGTCTCAGTTCAATAACACAACATGAAACCATTCTCCAAAGTTATATGGAAGTCTATGTGCAAAACTGATGGGAGAAGTTTAAACCCATAAAGACTATTCATATAAATACAACTCAGCACAAGTTGAGCTGTAGTACAACTGTTAAAATTGAGCTTGAGTCAGTTGCTGGCCCTTGCTCCAAGATTTTAAAAAGTACAAAGGCAATTTTCCAAATTATATACCTACTGACAGTTGACTTTCTTGAATTATTCAAAAGCAAAAGCATTTGGGAATCAATGCATCAAGATGAACAGAGTTTAAATGTAAAGTGCTGAAATTGTGAGATATAAAATCTATGCAGCCTTAAAGCGTATTGCCCCTGCACCATACCAACAATGCTTGATAGAAAAAAAGTATAAGTCAAAAAATGTCAGAGCTGAGGGATTCTGGATAACCTTCAAAGTATAAAGGGACAGTTTGAGGTTGGGCAGGGTAGGAGGGGGACACGTATAGAGTTCTTGATCAACTTTAGCCTGACTTTTCCACTACCTACCTCTATTTTTTGTGTTTAAAAATCTGTTTCACTATTATTATTTCTCCTCCTACATTCACAGAGGCTCAATTTTATCCTTCAAGTTCCAATTTAAGAGTTCTATCTTATCAAAAGCCCTGAACTTTTAAGACAAAAAAAAATATGCATAACTAAGAGACCTAATTTATACCTCAGAGCCCCCTGTGAAGGCAGGGGCTTCCAGTCATATCATGTGAGGACTGCTGTATGAAAGATATTACTTTAGCAGCACAGAATATTTACTGTTGCAACAGGATCTCAAGCAAACAAACATTATTGCACAATAATTACAGTAGCAGTTTTGAGTATGAAGATATGTAGCATTTTATTGCCTCCAGGTTCAAAGCTTCTCCAGAGTTTCCTGTGAAATTAATTCATGACATTTTAACCAGTCTGTGCTGTTGCTAAAACATAATCTTTTCCACAGTCTATATTTGCAGTGAAGTGAGGACTGTGAACCTGCAGTGATTCAATTCAAAGTTTTGCCCCTTTGGGACTGAATACAGTATGCAAAGGAGCAGCAGCAGCAACAACATAGTGGGGATTTAATTGATTTCTTCCTTTTTCTTAAAATAATGTTACAGCCATAGTAATCAGGTAAATGCATGAATTAGTGGATATATTTGCATTGATCTAAAAATATCTGACATTATAAATGACTATAAATATAAGCACGAGATAACTCTCATAGGTTTGAAAAACATTGGCCCTAATGCTTTCGTTTGATCATAGAAATGGAACTGCAGATCAGTGATGTTACCTCTCTGGATTTTCTGTTTTCATGGAAGGACATTGAGCCATTGGAGCAGGTCCAGAGGAGGGCCACGAAGATAGTCAAAGGGCTGGAGCAACTGCCCTATGAAGACAGGCTGAAGGAGTTGGGGTTTTTCAGCCTGGAGAAGAGAAGGCTCAGGGGGGACCTCAGAGGAGCTTCTCAGTACCTGAAGGGGGCTACAGAAAGGCAGGGGAAGGAATTTTTAACATAATATCGGATGGGAGGACTAGAAACAATGGATGTAAATTGGAAGGGGGTAGATCTAGACTTGACATAAGAAAGAAATTCTTTACAGCGAGGGTGGTGAAGCTCTGGAATGGGTTACCCAGAGAATTTGAGGATGCCCCCTCTCTGAAAGTGTTCAAGACTAGGCTGGACAAGGCACTGAGCAGCCTGATCTAGTGGGAGGTGTCCCTGCCTATGGCAGGGGGGTTGGAACTCGATGATCTTTAAGGTTCCTTCCAACCCAAACTATTCTATGATTCTATGGTCCTATAAATCACTTGTTGCCTGTAACTGCAACTGCAAGGAGACTTTTACTAGGAGGATGAGACAGTTCTCTAAGACATGGGCCTCTCAGACTGGAGAAAGATTTTGCAAAATCACAGTAGCCCTTAGAATGCCTGCTCTCTCTTAGATGACATCTTATCTGAAGTGACAAGTGCTATTACAATTCAGTTTAGCAGCAGCTGTGAAGCTGCCCACAGGTATCGGGAGCTGATGGTTCCTTGCATCTAGAGTTGCTTAATGAGAACAAAAATTATTATAAAGGATCTGCCAACAGGACAAAATGCTGCAATTTTTCTAACAGAGTAATACCTATAGGCACTTTAGTAAGGGAATCATTCTCCAGGAATGCTAACCTTAATACATGGTTCACATTTTTCTTTTCTGTGCTTGTTTTACTTGTAAAGACAAATGGAAATATGAAAAGACTATATTTCTCTAGAAAATAAGAATAAAATAAGAATAAATCCCAAATATAATGTTACATATTTCTCCTTTCTTCCTTTGTTTCAGAACCTTTACCTCTTGTGGGTTATTAGCCACATTCCCAGGAGAAAAGGTCAAGTTTAGGGAAATACCCAAAGTCTCCCATAGTTTAGGAATACCCGAATACAGACTTTTCCAGGAATCTTTGCACATCCATGATGATTACACCTCTCAGGCCATGCTCAGACCATTTTATTTGCCTAGTATTTGGCTATACCTCCAGGCCCTCTGGTGTCTCTAGTACCTGGCCCAGAATTATGGCTGATTCAATACGTGACACCTAGGACACTTATCCATAACACCAGCTAGCCTGGCTTGATATGTTCTAGTGATAACACACTCATATCATCCATGTGCTAGCACCTGATGGCCTGTGGTCAAATTCTGGTTACTGGAGCAGACCTACATACATATCTATTCACACAGAATAAAATTGTCCCTTGTTCAGCAAAATAGGTAGAAATGGAGTTCAGTGAGAACACAGGACAGGCTTCCCTGATCAGGAGCCAGGTGTGGCCAGAGACCAACCTTTTTACATTGACCCAGCCTCTTATCCCTCTATTTTCCTAAATTAGTTCTTCTCTAACTCGCATGGGTCCATCCCTTTACCCACCTTTGGTTCCTCTATGAGACATCCCATAAAAATCTTATGCAGTCCCAAAATACTCTTCCCAGCTTCTCATAATGTTTCTTATCCCTACAGCCTATTTCCTTCGGTGCTTCAGAAATGCTTTCTGCCTGTCAGCCCCTTATGACAGTCCAGGGAGGAGTTCAAAATGGGTGTCATTCAGGTTCCCCCCTGCTATTGTTCCTCTATACTCCTATGTGTGTGTGGAGACAAGCTTTTTTAATATTACCCAACAAAACCTATTAATGCCATGTCATCAGAACACATAAGGTGGGATAGCAACCAGAGTGAGAACAAATGCTATAGGCTGAGACAGAAAAGATGTTCAATACTGCCAGCTGTGTGATGAGTCTGTATTGATCTTACAGAAAGTACATCCATTATCCAAGATGCAGTTGGCTTCATGCTGATAAGCCATTGAGAATGCAATGATATACAAGAATCAATGAGTAGTCCCTCTCTCTTTCCCAGCCCAACAGTATCATACCCTTCCACACCTACTCAGTCATCTGCTTCAGCCACCTGCCTTTAGTTCCTAGAAGTTACTTTCTCTTTTTCTTCATACATAATCCTCATCTTTTTTCTTTTTAATTTTCCCACACCCTTGTAAAATATATGCTTCCCTCTGTCCTGTGTACACATTACTATACTCACCCTTAGAATCATAGAATAGTTTGGGTTGGAAGGGACCTTAAAGATCATAGACAGGGACACCTCCCACTACATCAGCCTGCCTGTCTGACCACTAGTAGGACTTTTTTCCCTTTTGTACTGCAAAATCATGTGCAAAACCTACAGTACTTTTGGCTCCATATCGGACAGTATCCAGCTTACACCAATCTCTCTCTGCCTCCGAAAAAGATCACAATATAAGCATTTATGGCAAAGATGATTACTTAGAGGTTTGTAGAGCTGGTAGCTATGAAACAGTCTTGACTTAATAAGGTAGTGGGAAAGAATAACAGCTAGGATGGAATCTAACATCAGAATCCAGATTTTTTGGTCAGAGTGAAGTAAATTCTCAAACAGGTTATTACACACAGGTCATCATGACCCTTTCCTACAGATAAAACCATATGCACAACATCCACAGTCAAAAAATTCAGATATGTCCACTTAGCAAGATAAAGAGATTTGTCAATTCAAATGAAGAATTTGTTGTATGTGCTCTTCCTCAGTCATGTTATAGGTCTCTGAGTGTTCACATGACAGGCATGAAGCAAAGTCAAGCTTCATGTCTACCAACAGCTCTCTGTAACTCCAGCAGGCATGCAGATATAAACCATGCCCAGTCAGTGGACAGACATGGTTTGACTGTGAGGTGGACACACGTGGTCATGTCATAAAGACCATGATGACAGTCTTGAAGAGATAGAGACTCAGTGATATCCTAACTAACTGTTATTCTTCTATGAAAAAGAACCTCTTATTTCTTCTTGGGGGGGCTGTATTTTTAAAGCTCTTTCTCTACATTTGCCCCCTTCCCCCTTCCTTAATCAGAATTTACTTTCTAAACAGGTTTAAATTAAAAAAAAACATAAATCAAGACATATGTTTAAAATTCACTAAACTTTGCCCTTTTTTTGATTGTCAACCTTAACTCCATTTTGAACAAGTTAGTGTTTATTTCTTAAAAGAAGAATCTTGCTTCTTGTAAATCGTATGATTGGAGAGGCACAGAGCTGACATTCTATTCCCAGAATAGGGAGACACATAGACAAGCCTATTGCTCTGGGGACTGAGAAAATAATACTCCCTCCACGTTCATTCTTTCATTAGTTTTCCTTCTGTGACTGCCAACAATATTGCTAATTAGTGCTAATCATGGTATGGACACCTGTCCACAAGAAAGAAGGCTGAGAACAATTACACAGTCATTTTACAAAGCTCATGGAGCAGCTGTCAAACAGTAATGACTTTCAGTCACTGCTGGCTTTCACTATACTGCGACAGGTGGCCAAAAGGTGAAATACCATCTATGCCATTATCTGTTTTCTTAGTTATTCTAGCCTGGGTTTTCATTCTTGCTTCTACATTCCGCAGCACTTAAGCTTGCAATGAGGATTGACAGCTCTAATGTCTCTGAATGTAACTTGCATGCTCTTCTACTGAGAGTAAGAACTTTGCAAATATGAAGAAATATGTATTTCCCAACACTTCAGGAAGATTAAATAACAGAGGTTTAAGCACAGGGAGTTTAAAAAAGGAAATTCGAATTTGTGAACTGGAAGTCTATTTGAGTTTGATGAAAGCTGCTTTTTCATAATTCCTATGAAATTATGTAGCACCTGACATGTTCCTAGAATTCTCTTTTTATGGGCATGTTCCAGTGAGATCAGGCAGTGTTGCTTATGCCAGCAACTCCAGTGATCAAGAATGGTGATCACATCAAATGAAGGATGAGAAAACACAAGTTGCCCAAAAGATAACCAAATGTGAAAATACTGGTTTAAGAATTTCCCCAACACTTTAGAGAAGTGCTTTGGTAGGTGCTGAAAATCCAGTTGTCTATAACAGTACATCATTGGTTTCACATCAGGATTGTCCTGCCTCTTCTTGCAGTCACTTGCATCAATCACTGTATTTTTTCTGACTTTGGTGAATCCTACAGGCAATCACTTCCATAACACACCTGAGTCATTGCCAGGACAGCCTCACACTATGTATATTATGAACAGACATTCTGAGAAAAGATAACATGCAGAAGCAGTAGGAGAATTTCAGTTTATGAAGAAAGACTTACCGTGGCCTATGGCAACTATTCGCTATTAATCTTCACTAAAGAGATGTTCTTTCAATGTAGTTCATCTGTGTGATTTCTCCTACTTATACAAAAGTGAAATACAAACCCCTCTCTGCAGAAATCTGCTGTCAGCCACAGAGTGATCATCATCAGGGTCAAAGCTATTAGCTGCAGCTGGCAAATCTCTTGCAAGTTTGGAAATGGAGTACTTCTACTGTGAATTAGTCATGTGAAAGGGGGTATGGACCAGAAATGGGTGAAGAAAAACCCTTTCTCAGATACAACCTCTTTCAGCTCCATCTCCTCTGGTCTGGCCATATCTCAGGCTTGTATCTTTCCAACAGCACAGGTTCCATCAGATAGTGCCCTCTCTCCAGCCATCTCTACCAGCTCCGTGCTCTGTCCCAGGCTCATCCCACCCGCACCCTCCCGCAGGCAAAGAGCGGCTTTTCCTTGGAGACAACTCGGCATGGTCTGGGCGCTGGCCATGGTGCTGAAACTCTTCCATCTGGGGCGCTGGCCGTGGTCCTGAAGCAACAACCCTTCGCGCCGCCACGCTTGGCCCTCGGGATGCCATCATCATTTGATCTAAAGATTGCAGCTAGGACAGCGTGAGAACATATTTCCCTGCATGGAAATAATTACTAGAAGTTTTCCGCCCGTATCTCTTCACAAATCTAAGGGGAAAGAAGACGCACGATTGAAGAAATTGGAGGAGGGGATAATAATATACAAGAGAGAGATCCTGAGGCGTTTGTATTACAGAGAAAGACTGGACCATTTAACTTTGGTACCACCTGGGCCCTCTAATTCTATTCTGTGGGCCTCAGCTTTTTGTCGTGCTCCCTCTCTGTGGTGCCAGTTGGAGTTCTGTGCTAGATATGCTCTATGTTCTTTACTGTGAGGGTTGTGAGACACTGTAACAGGTTGCCCAGAGAGGTTGTGGATGCCCCTTCCCTGGAGGTGTTTGAAGACAGGCTGGATGAGGTACTGGGCAAACCTGGCCTGGTGGGAGTTGTCCCTGCCCATGGCAGAGGGGTTGGAAGTACATGATCTTTCATGTCCCTTCCAACCCAAACTATTCTATGATTCTATGTTTTTGCCTCAGGAGGAGAATGAGAACAATATTTATCACAAAATTTACATCAGAAATAACTCACCCATGTCCTTTCTCTCTATGACTTGACAGACTTCTGAAATTCTCATTAAGTTGCACTTCTTAATCTTCAAGTAACCCACCTGAACCAGATAAATTGGGGGTTTTGCCATTTTTATCTCTGTGAATCTAGTGAAACAGGGAATTGTTTCAGCTAGGCACTGAAAGATGGGGAAACAATTGAAAAGTTAGACACGGAAAGTGAATATGTTCTTAGATGGTAGCTAAATAGTGCAATTGGTATGTAAATACTGCTGAGGTCTGTCCTTGAGTCTTATTTTTGAGGAACAAGCCAGCCAACAGTTAAAAGGGAAAGTAGACCTTGAAGACAGATTGCACCAGGCCATGACTCCCTTTTCCACTTGAGGAGGACACCTGAGAGATTTGATTTCTTAGATAATAATAATAATAAATATGTCCATTAGAGGGGCATAAATTCTTTTTCTTGGTACATGCATAAGGATGGAGTAATCCCCTGCATGTTCAGTGCTGCAATATAGAAAACCTGCTTAATAATCATCATCTTTTTTCCCAGCATTACTGGTGATATCAGACCAGTTTTGTAGAGATGGACTGCTTGACTTCCTGACAACAGGAGTCAAACTATGCTACTCTGTCTCACTCAGGGGCAGGATGATAATTTATATAAAAGTATTTCGTAGCAGAAAAGTAGGTGGGAAATGTGCCAGGAGGAATGACTAGGATACTAAACGTCTCACGAGGCAGATCTGATGCCAAAAAAAATCCATAGTTATCTCAGAGTTAAAGAATCACTGAGTAATTCCATACAAAGCAAACATAGTGAAACCATAGCTTTATAAACATCAGCGTTGATGTTTAAGTTCCCATCAGTACAGGACAGGTGATACCAGCAAATATTATCTATTTCATTTGGAATTTGTTAAATGTGTGTCATAGTCTGCTGATTATCAGGGAAGCTCTGTCACTACCAGTACCTCAAACTGATTCTTAAACATTTGACTTCATATTAGATTGACATTGTGGTTGACTATTTCATGTTCAGTGCTGCAATATTAGCATCATTATTCCTTCTGGAAAAGAACACCATACAAACTGACTGATTCAAACTATTAAAAATAGGAAGCAGATTCTTACACTTCCAGTAAATGACTGGACTGCTGGCCTTCAGAAACCACAGGAAAAATTAACATACCTGAAAGATATTTACATAGAATACCAAAACAAGATATCATTTATGTCCTCAGACTCCAGCAAAGAAAAAGGACATTTCAGAAGTATTGTCAAACTGCCATGTCAGACACTGGCATTGCACCCAAGCTCAAATACCTTTCTCAGTCAGGATCTTAGGTTTAATTAACACAACTATAAATTCCATTATAACAAATGTGCCTTTTGTATTTTCAGGAAAGAAACCTCAAAATTTTGGTTCTATCTGAACTGTCCTAGAGAAAGCTACATAGTCATTGTTAAAGTAGGAAAGTTTTCATTCCTCTACTAATTCAGTGAAAAATTGAGTAGTTTTATTCCCAAGGCTTATTGTCTAACTCTGTAATCAAACCCTGAATTCCCTTTCAGATGTTGGAAACAACAGTTACTTTTATCATACAAAATACTTGAATGTGCAAGCACATTTTGAAGGATTATATTCCAATTTGGAAAATCATCAGTGACTATATTCCTTTAAAATTCAAATATTTCAACAAAATTATCCACTGAGTGGGGGGAAAAAATTAAAATTACATAACAGTTGGTATTATATCAAGACTAAAGCTTTTCAAAATGTGACTGTTGTCTGAAGACCAAAGGAAAAAGTTCTGAAAACCAGTCTGATTTGTTTTAAAAGTTCATTTATGGCCTTTCCTCTAAATCCTGCTTTGAAACAAAGCATTATCAAGCAGAAATAGTAATTTCACAGTTGGCAAGACTTGGCATTCAGCATCAGTTCTTATAGTACTGCAGCAGTACAGAATCTGACTTATCACACAACCATAGGCAGCACAGGCTCATACTCTTACATTTAGAAGTTTCTCCTTTCTCTTTGCTGGGTAGGAACATTAAGAATCTCAATTTTCCAGTGTACTTCATAGTGGCTTATGAGTAACCTGAATTTAGGAAAGAAAAATTTCAGTTCTGACACAAGATACAGTGATTCTTATAACTGGTTGCTGAAACAGTTTAGCCCTTTCTCATATAGTGATGTTTAGGAAGGAGACCACTTATTTGCTGGATATAAAAAGTTCCTGGCATCCTTTCAGATGACAAATTTATTTGCAGTGCACAGTTCCACTACTCCAGAAGGAATCAGACAAGGAGTCAGCCAACAGAGTTTTGAACCACAGATTTACAAAATAAAAATAAAAATNGGGGGGGTTGGGAGAGAAAAAAAAGGGGGGGGGGAAACAAAAAGACTTTCTGAGATTTTTCATCATTTCATGACAAAATATTTTGTTTATCCTTTTGCAGTAGGCGTATCCCACTTCTGGGAAAATTTAGTTCAATGAATCACTTTTAGAACAACTTCAAGCATAAAGTACATATTTCTCACAAATTATACTTATAGTTGAAGGAAAGCTCAGATGAAGACCTCAATGTTACAAGGTGAGGTGAAGTCAGATAGGCAAATTCCACCCTGAGATCCTTCAGACTGGAGACATTGGAGCTCTAAATCTGCAAAATATAAAACCCACTATAAAAATGTAAAACCATTTCACATCACAAGGACACTACTGAAACTCATTTGTTAATAGCAACTCTAATCCACTCACTCTACAAACTGAAACAAGGAATTGAAACAGCTAGCCCCTGGAAGGGGGGGAAACAATTGATAAGTTAGGCATTGAGAGTGCAGATGTTCTCAGTTAGTTAAGGGGTGTAATTGCTATGTAAATACTTGACAAGTCCTTGAGTCTCCTTTTTGAGGAACAAGGAGATAGCAAGTCTAGCCACCCAGCAGATAAAGGGGAAAGCAGACCTGGAAGGCAGCTTGCCCCAGGTCATCACTGCTTTCTCTGCCAGAGGAGGAGACCTGGGAAATTTGACTCACTAATATTCATAAATAAGATAGTGATTGAGATAATGATATATGAATACATGTATTAGAGCTGTATAAATTTCAAAAAAATCTTTTTCTTGGCACATGCTAATGGTTGGAGAAATCCCCTGCATGTTCAGCACTGCAATAAAGAATTCCAGTTCTGGAGCCCTCAACACAGGAAGGAGATTGAGCCATTGGAGCAGGTCCAGAGGAGGGCCACGAAGATGGTCAAAGGGCTGGAGCAACTGCCCTATGAAGACAGGCTGAAGGAGTTGGGGTTGTTCAGCCTGGAGAAGAGAAGGCTCAGAGGGGACCTCATAGTAACTTATCAGTACCTGAGGGGGTCCTACAGAAAGGCAGGGGAATGACTTTTTAATATGATATCAGATGGGAGGACTAGAAACAATGGATGTAAATTGGAAGGGGGTAGATTTAGACTTGACATAAGAAAGAAATTCTTTACAATGAGGGTGGTGAGGCACTGGAATGGGTTGCCCAGAGAGGCTGTGGATGCCCCCTCTCTGGAGGTGTTCAAGACCAGGCTGGACAAGGCACTGAGCAGCCTGATCTAGTGGGAGGTGTCCCTGCCTATGGCAGGGGGGTTGGAACTCGATGATCTTTAAGGTCCCTTCCAACCCAAACTATTCTATGATTCTATGATTCCTGCTTAATAGTCATCAGACTATTGGAGCTTCTTTCCCAGCATCAAACCAATGCACAAATATGACTATGCATGGAAGTGCAGGACTGTGCCTCTGTCCTGCAAAGCGCTGAGTACTTGGCATAAATCAGCTCCTCAAAGTTGAAGCTATTCAAGGCTCATTCCTCACATAATCTAAGGGCAAAATTCCCCCTGTCCGTATGTCACTAGACATGATCATTCTGAATGTGCACAGCTGCTTGGAAAACATTAGTTTGCTCAGTATACGATCAAAGAATATTTGAATCATTAGCAGAAAATGTGAGTGATTCATCCATTTCATGGCCAATACTGAGGCAGCTTTTACCCCACAAGCTGGGACATTCTTTCTAGTTTCTCCTACTAATGTACTAAGCTCTTTAATGTTGAAAAGCTATGAACTCAGAATTTATTATATGAGTTAGAGGGACTGCTGTGAGCTTCCCATTTGTAGTAAAACTCAGTAGCTGAGCAGAGATCATTGGGACCAACAGCATGGCTTTAACAAAGTAAAACAGACCAAAATAGAGGGGAACAAACCTATCCAGATCTGCAAGTTTGCCTGCAGGGAGCCCTAATGATAGCACATTGAAGCAAAGGATGCCATTCTTCTTGAAAATACTGTGAGCTGGCCTTATTCAGAATATGAGAAACACTGCAGAAAAAAATCAAAAGATGGCACTCCACAAAATAATAACACAGAGTACAGAAAATTAGGGGAAAAAACCAGCTATGATCACATTCTAACCACATTTTTCTCTTTGATACAACAAATAACTTCCATTTTCAACAATGGGAGTTACTCATATACAAAAAGTGGAAAATAGGCCCCAGTCTGCTCAGAAATTGGTGCGAATGGAAAACACACATTACAGGCAATAATAAAATACATTTCTACAGATAGCTCACTTTCCTTCTGTTGCTCAGATTCAGAAGATATGTCTCTATATTTCTCCCTCTTCCCTTTTTCTTTTGAGGAAAAGCATAGTTTCCAATTTTTCTATATTGAAATTCAAATTCAAAATGCATACATTTGACTCCTTGCAAATTCTAACCTTTCAAAGTTTTTTGGAAAGAAAAGTGAATAATCTCAGCTTTTTCACAATGATGCACTAAAAAAAGCATATTTGTAATAATGAAAGTTATTATGAAAATACTACAGCTTCGTGTTTATACATGCAGAATGCAAACATGTAAAATGAAAGCAAAGTATGTCATGATAATAAATAGTACCTATGTGAACAAAACTAGTATTTTTCATCAAATCTTCTAATTACACTTAAAAATTCTATTTTAATTTGCCTCATGGTGTTGTCATGCATACAGTTCAAAATGGATCTGTGATCTAAAGCAGCAAAACTGAATTTAAAATCCTTAGATAAAAAATACGCAGGTTACTCTTGAATCTTCCCTTTCCCAGAGAGTATCCTACAGTCAGAGACACCTAAGCTTTCTCCTTAGGGATATGTCAAAGTCTGGAGCTCTTCAGGAACAAAGGTAGCTCTCTGTGGAAGACAAGCTTACAAGCCAATCTTTCCCCTGCTCTTACTCAAGCTCTTACCTTTGGTTTAATCCTGGTCATGGCTACCAGAAGTTGCTTCACAGTATAGCCAAGGAGACATGATATCTCTTGGAAATGTCCAGCAAATGTGCACTGATGAGGATGCACAGTAAATATTAGGTTGAAAGCAGCAGATGACACAAAGCACAGCCCAACTATCAAGGCTGAGACTTCTTTCTGACCTGAAAGGACTTAATTTTTCCAGTGTGAATGCATTTTTCTTTGTAATTCTAGCATTTTCTTTAGTCCTACGTCTGTTTGATCTTTGCAGTTGTACTTCCTGAGTCAAAAGTCAACACGTTTGCAAAGTTTGCTGTGTCAAAATATCTAGATTTAACTAAAGAATAAAATTTCTTTTAACTTAAATTTAATTTTTAAAATCCCAACACTTTTGAAGTACTCTGATTAAATTTAGGCTTTAGAAATTTTCTCAATCTGAAATGTAGAGCTGTGACTCAATACCATAATGCTTTTAAGCGTGTCATTTTTGATGATTTATAATTCAAAGGTCCCCACTATCTTGCAAGATTTAACCTTTTTTTTTTTATTTAGTCATTCAGACACTTCTTGCCTTGTATGGTGCTAGACTAGATTCAACTGTCAGATATTTTCTGGTTATGCTTTCCACTCTGCTTTATTCCCAGAAATGCTTAATCATGCTGTGACATGCCTGTGACCACTAATAAAATGAGGAAAAAAAGAAGAAAGAATTAATCTGCTAACGGGAGAGAATAATTTAAAATTAGTCAAGTTATCTGTAACAGAACAAGCATTTTTTTTTAAAGTTAGGCATGCAGAAAAATTTCTTATTCTGAAATTTACTATTTCAACATTCCACTACATCTCAACCTTCCTTGTGGCTGTCCACACAACTGCTTGGAGACCATACTTTGATACGAATAACTTAGCTCTCAGTTCAATAAATCACAGTAATTTGATTCCAGTCATAAGCATTTAATATAACAGATTAAAGTGTTCCAAAAGCTTATTGATACCAATATAAAGAAGTTTTTTTATCATCTATACTTTTGCCATCAACTTTAAAATCTACAAGGGCTTTTTAAAGTTTTATGGTTGTCTTTAAAAAGATACCATTAGTGAGTCCATATATCATACATTAATTGTGGTCCCTCTTCAATCTCCTAAGGTGAATTTTTAAGTATCTGTCCATGTCAAGATTTATAGTTGTTGTCAACAAAGTCTGCAGGTTACAGGGATAGATGGAGCAGCAAATAATGAGGAAGATGCTTGCCCTTACAGCAGGATTTCAATTGCATGGCAAAGAAATGTCTTGAAATACTACAAAGTGTGGAATGCAGATCTCAGCTACTGGGTATGAACACAGAATCCAGGGATGGTACATGGGAGCTGTCAGACTGGGCAATGTGAAGGGTCACTTTAGTCCTTGATACTGAAAAATGTGAGTTATCAAACAGTTAAGAAGGAATTTTGTTGTTGTACAGAGTGCTAGTGAGTTGGAAATACCAAGCCTGTTTCAGTTGTTCAGCAGTGACGTGGAGTATGTTCATGGGAAGATAGGAAAGAGAACCAAAGGTTTGAGGACTAAGTTTTATGGTCTCAAAAGATGCTTTATGAACAACAAAATAAAGAGGAGGTAAGTATGTAGGGACAAACAAAAACCACACCTGGTAGAAAGCAACTCTTCAGTCTTGCTAAGGAAACCTGACTACAGGTGATTTCAGACAAATTCCTCTTTTAAGTATGATATGGCTTGCTGGTGTTGAAAGATAATTAACTATCAGAATAGTTTATCTTTAAAATGAGATGTGCTGATTTTCCACACATGTATCAAAACAAGGCATGTGCTGAAAGTCTAGGGTGGTTCTTTCTAGTCTTGGCAATTGTCTTCACTTCTATGGTTATACTAGAACCAACTATAACAACAGTGCTGGGATTCACACAACATCACTGGATATTTTTAAGAGAGATGTCCAGGCAAAGTAACTAGGCAACCAGACCAGGAGAAGCAGGCAGACTATGCACTGTGGGCTGAGCTTGATATTTTCCAGCAAGCATTAAGTGCTTCAACATAAGGTTTCAAATCACATCCTACAAGATAAGGTATTAGAGAGCCATATTCCAGGACTCAGCAGCAAGATATTACAAGGTCTCCAGAGGAAAGGTTTGAGGGCATGATGCTGTTTCACTCCCACTTTTTCTTCAGCATCTTCAGAAAATTAAACCAACTGTTTCAAATCAGATCTTGAACCTCACCTAGACTGAACAGTTTTCTCAGGTTTTATCCTAGTCTTTTACAGCTACACATAGACATTGAGGATAAACACCTCTTTGCAAACGTTTCTGCACTGTGTTCATCTCACTCTAATGCTATTGAGAATTTCAGTGAAAAAATTAATATGAAATCCAGAATGAAATAACATTGCTGACGTTGCAATACAAATTAACTTGGCCCAATTTTAATATATGTGAAATAAATAACCAAGGATAGTCCCAGGAACATGATCCAGATTGAACAATTATTGTAAGCTCTTTGGGACAGGGATTTTCTTTTCATAAAATCATGGTCTATAACCTGACAGTCGCCTTATGGCTGACATTCAAAAGAACAATAGTAAACAGAGCTGCCTCCCATACCATTGACCAACTTTAACTATTAACATGGTACATTCTTGGCTGAAATTAAGATAGCAGAATGGTTACAAGCAGAGCTCCATCACGTAAGGGTTTAAAAACTGGCAGTCTTCCTATAAATAGTTTTCAAATGTTCTCAACTGTCATGCTTTTATCATTTCACTGGATTCGCCAAAAGATAGTCCCAGAAGATGGCAGGGAGAGTTGCATGTGCTACAAAACAAGCAATTTTCTTACCTTCTGAATAAGGCTTAAGTGAAGATCCTCCAGTTGAGATTCATCTCACAGAGCCTGAGATAACAGCTGCAGCACCAATGTCCATCTCAGAGTCTTTTTCCTCTTCTCTGCAGTTCTTCCAGGACAAGATTCCTCTAATAACATGAAAACCAGCTTGACTCATACTACAGAGGAGCTTATGTATCATTTCTGACTGCAAAGAGAACTGATTGTTAAGAATAAATATGGTGCATGGGTACTGTGAATATCTGTATTTGGTAAGATGAATCTTGTGCCTCATAACCTTTTGGTTTGTTCTTTCAATTTTTTCTTCAAACATGTTCCCATGGCCAGTGGAGTGCAAATGTCACCAATCTAAAAGAAAAGAGGGAGAGCAAAATAATTCTGAAAGAGCCTTATAATAGATAATTACTCCAGTCAGACTGGCTTCTATTCAGGATAGTATTTTCCTGTTGACCTTTCCCAACAGAAAATGTGACAAATTCTATCCTAGCTCCTCTGTGCTAGCAAATCTGTCTTATACGTACTTCAGTTTCTACATGAAGGAATAATAGTGATTATTTTTTTGCTTTTTTAACTAGGACAATATAAACTAAAGTTCATGGTCATATGTAGCACAGGTCTAAGGAGCCAGGCATTTATCACCTTCATCCTGTCAGCAGCTTGCAACAGATGCCAACCTGCTCAGCAATGCCCACACTGCTTTTTATGCATTATTACATTAAATCCAGAGCAAAAAAAATAAATTTTATTAAGGAATATTTATGCAGTAAGTGGTATTTTATTTTTCAAACTATAAAAATATCAGCAATCCAAGGATGCAAAAGTGTAAGGCACAATGCCCAGGTCTTAATGGAGGAAACAGGAACAGATGACACTAAATATGCTATAGGCTGTTAGAGGAACATGCCAACAGCACAATGTGTTACTACTCAGGAAATCTGAGTTCAGAAGCAACAAGAGCTTGTTGAAACCATTCAGCCAAAATGGCATTCCACAGAAAATAGCTTTTAGACAAAAAAAAACCTTTGGGGTGGATGCAGGGGGGGACAAATCTAACATTTGTTTTAAATTTTAAATGCATCGGGAATGAAAAATTGTTCTCTAAACAGAAAATAAATAGATTTTGATGGGCTGCCAAAAATCAAAGAGATGAGAGACTGCTGTGTATGTTTGTTTACTGACTTGAAGGCTTTTCTTGTCAGTGATGCTACAAAAATTCAAAATGTTATAATTCTCCTTATGTCTGGGGGGCTTTTTTTGGCAAGTTTCCTCCCTGGCAGTATGCTTTCATCCCAATGTTACAAGAGGAAGAGGTTAATTTTCAAACAGATCTAGCAGCACATATCTAGCTTCCTCCTTACCGTATCCCAGAACAGTACTAATGCTTAAACCAGTAAGAGCACCACATGAGAAGTGCTGTGGATTGTTTTTCCCAAAACTACTTGCAGTCGTGGACAAGTCCACATGGAATTGCAAACAATGAACCTCATTTGAAAAACACACCATTCTCAGCACCAAAAAGACCTAAAAAAACCCCAAAATGGTATCTTCATATTACTTTTTGAGTCTGCCTAAAGCAATTGTGAGCTCTCCTTCTTCTGTGTGCATATCCTATTTTTTCTTACAGCACATTCTGTGGTAGTTTGCAGCACCTTTACAGAGACTGGTAAGGATAAATTTATCTTCCTAAGCATGCTTCCTGAGCTGGCTAAACCTGAGCCACCTCTGAATAAGGAACAAGGGATGCCTTCATCCAAGATGTTCAAGCTCAGCCCACATTGTGCCCACATCACTTCTGCATGGAGGCTGGCAAGAATAAAGGTCTCAGTTCAAGTCTGTGAATAAATCCCCAAAATCAAGGGGTGAAAGTGACTGAATCCAGTCCTATCCTATTTCCATCCCATTTCTGGCTCTGTAGTTTCTGGGGTGGCTGTTTAGGGGGAAAACCAGCAGTTTATTGCCCATTTCTGTACTCATGGTGCTCAAATCTCTCCTCTGACCATCAGAGGTCTGCCAAGATAGAGTTATTAAATGAGCATTGTTTGAAAAATATAGAAAATCTGTTGCTAACTATAAATATCTAGTTAGAACAATGGAGATCATGTCTGCACATCAGTGGAATATACAATATGCTCAGTTGTAATGAATAACATCTAAAGGATCTGGAGGGTGAACATGCATGCACATGTGTGTGTACATGATTTTTCTTGAGTAGTTTTATTTGAAGATAGCTGCTTAAGGGTATTTTTTTTAATTACATGGTAGTGATTATCGTGCCTGCTGTGAAAGTGACAAAGATGAATTCAAATGAAGAGGCAATAATTTCTGAAAATGCATTAACAATCCCGATTTCAAAATTCTTACAACATGAGGAATGGTAAAAACTTATTAACTTAAGTGCAAGTGACAGAAAATTAATATATGCAACATAGGAACTGTGCAACCAGAGGCAGTGTATCTAGTTAATACTCAAATTGAATCAGCAAAAGTGAGACACAAGAAAAGCATTTTTACCTTCTATATTCCCAGAATTGTTACACTACACCTGTAATACTCTTTTTTTTTCTTTCCCAGTGAACAGCAATATTCATTGTTTCAGGAATTGAAACAACGGAGAGTAAGAATTTTTTTTTTTCATAGGTTAACTTTTGCTTGTAAGACCAAAAAAAAAAGTTTTTCTGCTAAAGAAGATGAAAAATTATTTGCAAGCATTTCTTCAAAGACAATTTAGGAAAAGAACATTCTAAAAATCAATCTGTTTGCAGGCTCTGATTAAGTTACTATTTCCAGGGACAACATTTTCAAGATTAAAATGAAAAATGCCATTTGGAGCCCCAGCCATGACAGAGATATGATTCCATTATTGTAGCTTGCCTGCCCCACTCAGGGCTCTAAATCACCGGTGTGTAGATTTCCTGCAGAATGCTAAATGATAAGGAGCATTAAGGAAAGAGGTTGCCAGTTTGAAGTCAGTTGCCTGCTGTTCCAGGATCAGTTGCTTGCACCTCTGAAGTACCCTTTTAACTGCTTCCTTGCAATCCTCCCACTGAGAAAGTATCTCCCCTTTGATCTGTTAAGCCCATAGTCTCCAAAATTGCCCCATAGTTAGGATACCTCCTCTGTGATTGGGGGATGTCAGGCAGCCGCAGCTCTTCTGCTGTTCCTGAGACAAGTGGTGGGTCTCTTCCATGGAAGGATTCAAATAATGGACTTTTCCAATGTAATAGGATTACGGTATTTTTTTTTTAGTGTCCTTCTGTGATTCTATCAGGTGCTGGGTGGAGATTCAGCTAAAAAATGACTGAGCTTTTAAGTTGGGACTGAAGAGCTCTTAATTCTCACAAACATACTTAATGCATATTTATAAGATAGCATTAAAGAAGTGAATCAACAAAATCTGTCCCTGGTGTGCTTATTATGATGGGCTGGTTTTTAAAAAAATGGGCTGAGAGATAACCTGGGGACTGCAAAGTATATTGTACAGAAATGAATAGGTCTGTTTAGACAATTAGATACGAGGTGCATTTGTGGTGATTTCCTTCTATTTGGGCCTAGGCAGGTTTTCTTTCCACAAAGAGACATATATTCTTTTATTCTCTGCTTCATTCAAGTCGTTGTGAACCCAACTTGTCCTTAGTATTTTCTGACAGCCTGCTGAGGAAATGGCCCCAAATAATGAGGGATGGGATTCAGGAAAATATTGTTCATATTTATGCTGCCATACAGAACTATACAAAGGCTCCTCAATAGCAGCAGCATTCTGCTGATCTACTGATTTTCTTCCCTGTGGACCCCACAGAGGCACAATAACAAGAGAAAAATAATAAAGAAGCCATTTTAAGATTTGCAACCGTGCTTGGTATGAATGTTTCTTTAAATGAGGCAGACCATGAGAACATAATGTGTCCATACAGTGCTGCATTTCATCCGCTCAGAGGAAAATAATTCATGAAGAGAGCATTTCAAATCTATTAAAATATTCCCTCTTCCTCTTCCACCAGCTTCACTTCAGAATAGCAAGAAAGGTTAAAGATTTAATGGATGTCAAATTGAACTTGCTGTCCTTTTCAAACTCTCCTGAAAACAGTTGAAGGCCATCGCTCATGCTGTGCATTACTGCTGTCAAAAGAAGCTTCTTATATTTTTCCTGACTTTTGGATAAACAAAGTTTTTCATCCTCTAAAACTCTGTACCCCAAAACATGAAAACATTGTATTGTTTTCTCGATTTTAGTAGTAAAAATATACACTGTTTTATTGCCATCTTCATCCTGGGGAATTAAATTTTTAAAAGCTGCATTTCCAGATTTTGCAGAACTGAGAAAATCTCCCAGAAATATTTGGTCTGAACACGGGTGTTTTTCCATCTCCCACCAAGGCATGAGATCCAAATGGAATGTGACATTTTCAAATATTTTTAAAAAGTGTCAGCATATTCAGGACCCTAAAACATTCTTACCTGAAACTTAAACCCTGGACATCACCCTAACAAGTTCTGACTCCACAAGACTTAACAGACTGTTGTCACATTATCTGAGCCAGCCATGGAAGCCATTTCCACAGAATAAGGAGTAAAACCTCCCTTTGAGCCCTTTTCTCCAGGCAGAATTTACTGGCCATTCACACTCACAGCAGTGCAATCTATATCCAATAAAAAAGTAGAAACCTTCTCATAATTCACTGAAAACACATTAAAGAAGAGATGCATCTGTAAAGCAATTAGATTTTACAAATGGGCATTTTTCAGCAAAGATATGCTTTGCCAGGAAATTCGTGGCCAGCTCTAATCAGGAATGCATCTGGAAACTGAACATTTTGTCACATCTTTGGATAAAACAGATCTAGACAAGGAATGAAGGGTACATGACACTTTGATCAGCCACACAGAAGACCAAAGAATATGGTTAACTAGAGGAGGGTGGTATTAGCCAGCAAAATTCTTTACTTGCAATTAAACTAATTTAACATCACATCTGATGAGACCTTCTGCAATACACTTTATTTACCAGTGGTAAATAGAGCTCTTGGCTAAAGGAGTTGGAGCACAGGGAGCAGAAGAGACCAATGCAATCATAATCACAGAGTGTGACTTGGAGTTCACCTTATGTGGGCCAGAGGTAATGGGAAGAAAGCAAGGATTATAATCCATCCTTTTCCACTAGCAGTTCAACGCTTGATTACCAGAGCATGAGAGTATTTATCCTCAGTAAATTTTGCTTGCAAAGACATTTTCAGAACCAAACCAATCTAATATGACCCTGTGGGTCCTGGAGAGCAGCCACAGTTCAGTTGGACAGTAAATTTAATTTCTCAGAAGTAATGTTGTTTACATTAATTCCCCACATCAACCTCAGGAAAAAATAAGAAAAAAAAGAAAAAAAGCTGAGGTCCTCAGGGCATTATTTACAGGAAATCACACTGTTAACAGGCAATAGTTCAATTTCTCCTCCAAGCAAGAATATTTAGAATTACACATCCTATTTTTCCAGCCACTAAACAGTTGACACTTCTGGCATCAGACTGAAGATGTGGTTTCAAACCCACTCAAGCAGAGGAACTGACCTTGGCTAGGCTTCTGGCTGGGTGACTGCTCTGGTAGTCAAGTGACTGCATGACAAAGAAGATTTTGGCCCTTATTACTCCAGTAGCACCCCAGCCCTAAAGCTTCAGCCACCCTCTCAATAAATAAGGCTCCAAAATAACCATTTTCTCCAGTGCTCCCCTGCCTGTCCTGTGCCACCAGCTCATGCTTCCTGCTTTTACCCAGAGCTGCTCAGCTCCTTCTGCCTAAGCCCAAAACACCAACAGGCAGCTGATTACAACCATTCCTTGATAGAGAGGATATTGAGATATCTGTCTGTGGAGGTACTTACCTGAGCCATAGGACAAATGTTTAGACTAGGATGGTTTTTAGTTGCTCAAAACTTCTTGCCTCAAATCAGTGGCCCTGCTATAGATTTACAGTCTGAACACTAGTCTGAACTTCTCCCCATTCTGCCAGGTTTAAGACCTGAACTGCACCAGCCGAACACCAGACCTGCCAGCTCTGAGGGAGTGGAAAAAAGAAAAAAAAAATATTCAGACAACAAAATATCCCACTTATCCCAATAAGTGAATAACCTTATTCAAGGTTAAATAGTCCTTGTTTAAAATAGTGTTTGTTTTCTCACGTGGAATGTCTGATACTCTGGCACTGCTAATATATCTGCAAACTAAAAATGGTTTCTCACCCAAGAAAAAGAATTATGGAAACACAACAATTTCTATTTAAATCAAGCATTCAACCAGTTATCAACTGCAGTGAAGGCCTGAGGGAAGAGACAGAGAGGGATTTAATGTGCTGCTTTTTTAAAACTTTTTTTTTTTCCCAGCCTCCAGAGTGACACAATGTCCTTCTCAATGTGCTCAGCTGCTGTGAAGTCCAGTGTCTGAAGTGTGAGCACTGGTCTACTTTTTTTTTAGACAGCTATTTAGCGATTCCAGCACTCTGGGGTCTTCTGAATCCCAGTATTCACAGGTATTCACTGGTTTGTCACTTCTGGAACAAAGGGAGCTTTGTACTGAACTGAGTATGAATAATTGTAATACTGCCACTGTAACTGGCAGTTGGAGAGTCTGTGCCATCTGGAAAGAGTAAGAAGCAGAATGAAGGGAAAAATTCATTGAAAGAATAAAGCTGAATCTGCACAGGCATGCAGGATTCAGATGGTGCTTGCAGGAGAAGTGCCTCGTATGAATGTTTGTAATTAAGAGACTTGGTACATTACAAGCCCTTGCAGACACCACTGTCACATGCTCTGAGCTGGACCCAGTTTGAAGCAGTAAATACACACTCTCCTGCTGGCTGATGGAAATTACTGACTCTGAGGGACAGACAATACAATCAATTATTCACATCATCTGGGCTGCTGCTACCCACACAGCTACCAACAGACTTGGAAAATCGGGAAGGTTTGGAGTTGATTTTAACAAATTTTTATGGAATATCTTTATCAGTCTCTGGGTAGAAAAGCTTCAAAAATAAATCAGTCCACCAATTTCAATAACAGTCTTGCAAGTAACGTTTATATCCCATCAGCATATCTTTTGCTGATGGCCTGTTACCATTTTTTTCACATCCTTCCACCAATGTCGAACCTCCTTTAGCACACATAAATGTTGGTTGGGCAAAAACAGTTTGGCCAACAGCAGCATCAGTATGTTAACAGTTTGTTAATTCTGGATGATTACTTATATGTATTTATTGTTAATTTACAGACCCCAAGGAGGTTGGTAATTCTTGTGTTTATTCTACCTACTCCCTGGCCAAAAACTGAGCATTGACAGTGAGCTGAAAAGAGAAGATTGATGGAGACTCATCTCTCTAGTTCCTGTTAGCTACGTGTCTATTCCTATTATTCCTATTGCTATTAACACCCACCATCTAGCAACCTCCTAGAGGAGTGCAGCTGTCCAGGGGACAAATAGAAGCAAGAGAACTTATAAAAGGAATAATATTTTATGGAGCTGATCCCTAACAGACAAACTGACTATACTTTATATAATGTTCCCTGTCAGAAAAGAAAGGGCAACAAGAAAAGGTATGAGGGAGGAGAACACAATGCAGGCAGCCACCAGCTGCTGCTCTCACTGCAGCCTCCTCTGACGCTGAGGGAGAGCAGGAGAAGCCACAAGGCATAAATGTAATCATCACCAGCTCTGCATAGGGAAGGAAAACTATGTAAGATAGCACCAAGCAGAGATGCAATCCCTCCCTGAAAAAATCTCTGCCTGAATAATAGCATGCAGGTGTTTCTCAGCTTGGCACAGAGGTGGGAGACTTTCATATTGTCTGTAAAAGGTGACTGCATGAAGAAACAGCTGAGAGAGATGTTAGCTGTCATGTGTCACCAACAGGGGCCAAGCTGTGAACAAGACAGCTCACAACACATATGGTCCAGGAAGAAGCACACTTCAACTCCTAGAGTATCACAGTTCCACAGGCTGAGGGACTGAGGGATCAGATGCTTGGTGCTACCGAGCTGGGTAGCGCTCCCCACAGTTACACCTCCAACAGCAGGAACACCAACCAACATGGCACCCAGAACCAAGTGAGAGCAAGGAGTACAAGCTAAGGGACTATGGAAAGCTCAGGTACAGGCAGCCAGGGAGGTGCATCCACATACCCTCCATAGCCCAGGTCTGCCCAGCAGGAGAGGCTCAACCAGGGCTGCAACCAGCTTCTAGCAGAGAAACCTGCCACCTCTCATACACACATGAAGCCAATGCTGATGATATTTGTCTATTCACAGCTAGGAGAGTTTAATCAAAAGACAACAAGAAATGCTGTTCAGTTTTGCTTTTTATTCCCTACAATGCCACTCCACTTACTTTAAAAATAGATGTCATAGGCAAGATTTATATTTAACGTCTTGCTTGTCACAGAGGGATGGAGAACTGAGATGCTGAGAAGAAACTCTAGGAGTGTGGAAGGTGACTTATTCATGGATGAAGACTGTTGTGACTAGATCCACTTTGAACTAATTTAACTAGAACTGAATCTATCCTGTGCTAGCTCAGTGCATGGATCATTCCACTCATCAGGTATTTTTCTTCAGGACTGGGGGGAAGAATGAAATCAGTATCCAGAGGAAACCATCTGAAAAGGAATGGGGGAGAACATCCAGTTCTATCTCTCTATAGGCAATTTTACCAGTGGAATTATTTCAGTAGAAGGGCATTATGTATCAATAACCAGATACCAATAACCACACTGTGCTGTGGCTTGGTGCTAATGAAATAAATGTAGCAGTGTTATTACAGTAATCTTAAGCAATCTGTTAATAACTGCTATTTTTTTTTTCATTTCTGTTATGCACTTGAAGACCCACTCCAATTCTTTTGCTCTCTCTTGAGACCAGTTACTGCAATGCTCATCCAGCCCATCCAGGAACCAGCATGTCTCATCCAGTGGACGTGCTTGGGTACTCTGATTTATGGAGGTGAATACTGCAGAGGACATGCTATTGCTCTCCTTCCTGTATTCATATCTTTCTTTCCTCTTGCACGTGTTTTAGCAGACTTTCCCCCACTCTGGATTTCATCATCTCAGCTGCACGCTGATGAGATAGTATTTCAGTCCCCCTCTGTTCATTTTGGAGGTGATTTGCTTGCATTACACCATCAGTTTCATCCACATTTTTGAGAACACAAAGTGTGGAGTAGATTACCCAAAAATCTCCAGCTTTTGCCTCAGGCAAGACCAGTAGCGTTTGTCACAGCCTACCTGTAAAATCCAGATAAGCCTCTCCGCACTGCTCAGAACAGCACATCTCCTCAGGTGCACTAATGCCTGATGACAGTTCACCTGTGGTCTATTTCAGACAATTCTACCCCAAAATATATTTCCCACTGGCCCTATTTTAGCTCATGCATGCAGGATGCTACTGAGCCAATGCTTTCTGCCAGCATAATGCTCTGAAACAGATACTGCAAGCTATAAAGGAGTTATGGAAGGCTTCAAAAATAGCTTTAGGGAAAAGATCCATGGATACTGCAGGCTTTACAGAACTCCTGAAGGATATGGTTTTTAATGAGATACTGTAAACTTAAGATGCTGACTTGGAAACCTGTGAGCTCCCTGGTCTATCTTATGAACCTGTCACAAACCCAATATCTATCAAGCTGGTTGTGCTATACCTTACTTTCCTGTTCTGTCTTCAGGTTTGTTGCTAATTTTATATTAGTATGTTCCTGAGCTAGTTTTAAAAGATTACTTGTACCTACAAAAATACGTGCAAAAGAGTTCAAAGTAACTAGTGTTCATGAAGAACAGGAAAAAGCTGCATTGTCACGGTTTCTGGTCCCTGGGAGTAGTGCTGACTTGAGTGTGACAAGGCAAAAAGCTTATTGAGGGAATTGACCATTACCTCTATCTAAAAAACAAACATTCTCTCTTTGAGTGACAGTGCCTTTCCTTAACAACTGTCATAAACAATTTGCTGATTCCTCCCATCCACTCATCCAAAAAAAGTTGTGATATTGTATTAAAAACTACCACAAACTGGGTCACTTCCTGAGCAGCAAGGGAAAAAACTCACCTTGTTCCCTAAGGGCACTGCACAGTTATGTGACCTGCTTTGCTTGACTGGCTTTCACAAATCACCAAGTGATGTCCCGTCTCCTCTCAGTGACATCCAGAAGACTTTCATCTCTCTCCACCTCCCCTTCTGCAGTGGGAATAAAAGCTCTGTGGCACAGAGTCAGAATCCAAATCTGAGACAGCCAAAGCACAGCCTAAAGCAACTTCACCTCCAGTTCCCTTACGACTCTGTGAAGCAAAGTCATCAAAGCAGCACTAACACGACCACCCAACTGAAGGCGTACAGCATGTGGCACTGCTCATGTGAATGTTCTGTGCTCTGAGATTGCACAAGGACATGTCATTCAAGGACCTGAACGAAATGAAAACAGAGAAAAGACCCCAGCTAGCCCAGTTCATCTTCCTGCAGTCTTGTATGCCCTGAACACTCAGCACCCTGCCTCTGGGCTCTTCAGGAAATCTTAAGCTTGGAGCCATGGTTTTCTGCTTTGCAGCTTCTTTCTGCTAAAAGGCAGCTCTCAACTAAAATGCTGATGTAGTGGGACTGCAGGTCTGCCTGCTGAATCAGTCCATGCCTTCTTCCTATCTGGTCTCTCCTGACAGCTTGTTAGCCTTTCCCAGTTGCATCAAGCTCCCTCAGAGAGAGCAGAGTTCATATTTCTCCCTCTTCACCGTCTCCTGGAGCATCTGTACCATCCATTCTAACCCTTCACATAACATCCTCCCACAAAACACTAGGGTAGGATGCTGTCCAGGGCAAAATCTTGGAAGTGTTCAAGATCAGGCTGGACTGGGCTTTGAGCAGCCTGGCCTAGTTTAAGGTGTCTCTGCTCATGGCAGAAAGCTTGGAACTAGATGATCTTTAAGGTCCCTTCCAACCTAAGACATTCTGTGATTCTTTGATTCTTTTACCTTAGCTGCAGCACTTACATATTTTCCACTTTCTATTTTCAAGCCCAGCTGTGAGCTTGGAACTGAATATGATAAAGATAATTTCAATGTGGCTGAAGGAGCTAAATACCAAACCTATATGCACAGTTCCACCTGAAAATGCTGTAATACAGATCCCTCACCCACAGCACATACAACACAGGGTCACCCAGTGGGTATAAACCAAGTTAGATCTGCAGATCCCACAGAAAGCCCAACACATCTGACCTGAGCCACAGCTTTTTCTCAGGATGGGAAGATCACAGTATGACACCTCCAAGCCTGTACCTGTAGACACTGATGAATATAAAACAATATTGAAGAATTCAGCATTCACATATGCATGATGCCAAACAGCTAATAAAGATGCAGAGCACCTCAAAGTCAGTGACCCATGCTCAATTTGAGAAATGCCTCCTGAGTCATTTTATTATTTTTAACAAAGAGCCACAATAATTACTCACTAGAAATCCTATGAGATGTGCTGGGATGAAAATTCACTTGTTTTTTTGTGCTGCTTGTGCCACCCACTGGAACAGGCTGAAAATCTAAATGAAAACATTTATGGTATTTCATACCTAGTGCATTTTAGTATGTTTCATGAATTGAGTTACAAGCTTGCAATATGCTCCCAACAGTTTTAGTCAATCCTCTTTAATTCAAACTGTCTGAAAAGAAGAATGCAAGTTCACTAATCTCCTGATCAATTGCCTGCAAACCACTAAAATAGTTTGACTACCAGGAAAAAGGCAAATGCAGTTTAATTATGTATTTATATCGATAAATTTTCTAGGCAATAATGACATTATACAGGGCACAGACAATAAATTTCTCATCTAATAAAGTCTATCCACTTCCAGTCACTTAAATTTCCCTCAGGTTTGGAGAAACTGTTAATCCTATATGATAAAGGAGGAGCTTGCTAGACTAAGGAACTAAAAGAACCTGTTTTGTTTAGTCAGCCATAATGAAGGCTGAGTGAAAATATTTCTCTCTTCAAATACTTTATGGGTGTATATACCAGAGGCCTACAGACTCTAATGTGATTGATTATAAAATCAATCAGGAATTAATTTAAGCTGATTACTCAGGAAAGTTTAATTGCACTGAAGCAGCAAGCAAAGGCCTCCAGTAGAATAGACAATGACAGAGAACTTTACAAAAGTACTGGAACCGTTACTCAACTCCATTGTACAATGGGATTGTTTGCAGTAGCAAGGCATCGCATAGACAGACACAGCTTCATGTGTCAGTACTTGTACTGAGGAGGGGTATCCATCTCCTCAAAAGGGTGCAAAAAACAGAAAGAGCTCAGCATAACAGCATCATTAAAAAACAGCATTTGGGGTTTGATTCTTTTCTTCTTTTTAGCCTAAAAATTAATATGGAACAAAATATCACAAAATCTGCACTTGAGACTCTCTTTAGTGCCCCATCCAAAAGGCCATTTTGAGTAACTAGCCATTTAAAGTACCCACTAGGCTTCCAGCACAATTTTATTTGACCTTTTAATGAAAGAATAACATGTATAAGGCAAACTATTTCAGCTGATCACCTGGTGACTGCTTAAAGCAGCCCATTGTCTGCAGTGTAATGATAAGCTTTGTCTTTCATAAATGTATGCCTCAAGTACCTTTTCAGTTCTTGAAGTTTGTCCTTTTGCCCAGTCTGGCTGCATACAGTCTTTAGTGAACACTTAAGGTGAGATGTTTCAAATACCTAACACAGAAACTAGGTTCTCTCAGAAATTTAAAAAAAAAAAATAAGGTTACTGATTACAGAATATATACATATATATATATATTCTTCAATTTATAGAAAACATAAGGAAATCTGTAAAGTTCCTTAGCTTCCCAAGACAACTTACCAGATATTGCTGGAATCCAGCCTTGTTCCTTTCCCATTATGCAAGATTATTAGGTCTTTAATAAACCTTTTTCCATTTCTTATTGTGATACTATCAAGGAGGGGATTACATGTGTGCAAGTGTTTATTATGACACATGAACACAATAAGATTTCATAATAGAACAATACAGCCAAAGTAGCTGCAACTTCTTTCGTGGCAGAAAATGTGCTGCTCATGTTCACCAACTGGGGAGCAGGAAGCCCATGCAGAGCCTTCAGTGCCACCCAAGCCACAGATTCCCTCACTCCAGCAAAGGGGCAATGATCCAGAAACCACTGATATCTACCAGAGCCTTTCCCTTCATTGCTGGCCAGCAAACAGGCATGTGCTATGGAAATGTCTGAGGTGCAGCAGGAGGCTCATGATCACAGAAGACAAAACTGACAGGAGCTAAACTTCTCCATGAAATGATGACTTACCACATACCATCTTCCAAATTAAATATAAGATTATTTTCTCACTTGCATTTTCCATTATAGAATTATAGAATTCCATTATAGAATTCTTTGAATGTATTAGACTACCCACTGTAATGCAAACCCAGCAGACAATCTTTTTGTCCAGGAAGTTTCCCCACTTTGTAAATGTTTGACAACTTTAAATTTTAGCAACAGGGATCATCTAGATTTACTGACTGTAATTAAACTTGAGGGCAAGCGCTCCAGCACATTTGTTATGATCCTCCATCATCCAAATCAAGGGTCATACTGGCTGAACAACACTGAAGCTCTGTTTACTTTAGCATGCAGAGAGTCACAAAGATCTGAAAACCAAACAGATGGCACCGAATGCTTGATATTCACACCACATGTGATTATGTTCATTTGGACAAGCATTAGTTGTGCAGACTGAGCACCCCTGAGCAGGTGGAGACTATCCCTACATCAACGGAAACTCAGAATCCATGTCGTAGATCTTCCTGCAAGAGCAAACCACAGCACAGTAAAGCAGAAGTTTGGGAGATTTGGGAGAAATGTTCTGCTGATCCAGAATTAAGTGCTCACAGAAGACCACTCTGAAGCTCTTACCACTCTCTTCACTGTCTTGTGTTTATCCACAAAGCAACTTAACTGCTCTTGTTATATGAATGTATTGATTAGCAGCAGTAAATTTCACTAGCTGAGCTGAAAGCCTGAATGCATTCACTCCACCTCCACACACACGCTTGTCTTCAGAGCTTGAGTTGATTGAAGTAATGACCCTTACAATGGAAAAACAAGAAAAACTTTGGAAGGACCAGAGTCTTAAAGTCCTTGTTGATCTATAGGTCTATCTCAGAGAGTTAATCTTAGCAGAATTAATTTCATCTAATGTACAGCCATGCTACTGCTGCCAAATTAGGTAAGTATGTGTATGAACTCAACTGAAGAAATTGTGGGAGCACACTCTACATATGACTCACTTATCATGCATAATTAGATATTAGGCTAATAAGTGTTACTTTGAAATACATAAAATAACTGTAAAAACATTTCCAAAAACTTCAGCTGAGAATTGTTATTAAAAAAGGAGGAGGGGAAAAGACTACTGTTAATTTTAAATTCCTGGGAAAAGAAGAAATAAATTTATTCACCTCAATCTGTTTTCAGTCTATTTGTTTTAGCACCTTGGGCCAGCAACCACTCTTCCTCGGCTATGAGGCCAGAAGATTCTTCAGGAACAATTCCAATAAAATGCTGTCCTGCATGATGGAGAAGCTCTGTCAACTCCCACATGCACCAGTGCATCCACACAATATTCTCTGTTTTCTTCACAGGCAAAAGATCTCATGCTGCTGAGACCAGATGCACGTGCCCGAAGAAGAAGCACCTAAAATTTTGTCTCAAGTAGCCTAGAACATGTTTGGTGGTAGCACAGGTATTATTTTTATTATAATTATTAAACAATTCAATTCTAACTGCTGATTAAAAGGAATTGTGGTAACAGTTTGGTAATTATTAAGGAATACAATTACATTATCCACTCTGACACTTAAGCTCTCTTTAAGAGTATCCAGCAGGACCTTAGAAAATGCTATAGGGACCATCAAGAATGGTATATTTAAAATCAATCTCAGCAGAGCTCAGGGCCAGGAAACTGCAGGTTTATACTGAGTGATTTGAAAAGACAGAGAGCCTTGCCAGGAGGGAGACCCTGAGTTCACCTGCCAGCCCATGCACCTGCCAAGAATAATAGAAATAATGACAAAAATAAAAATGCAAAAACATGAAAGTTAGCACTGTGTTGACAGAGCTGCAGTAAAATTTCTAACAGAGGTGCTCTATCACTAAGTCTTCCCACTGAGCAACATTTACAGTTATTACTTTCTTGCTGCTGGCAGCAAGTCTTTATAGATGTTTTGAGAATACATCCAATGTAGGAAGTGGCCTGTTGTTTTTTCTTTCTTCCAGCTACATTATTGATATTTCAAGAGTAATTGAACTTCTCAGCACCAACTTGTTTTCTCCATGAACTACTATCCCCTGTAGATATGCAGGTTTTCAGGGCATATGCTAAAGCAACTGTAAATCCTGCGTCTAAATGGCACTTGTATTTTATCTGCCTTTGTAGGAGAAAAAATGGTATCCTAGCTGTAAAACATCTGACAGCATTTAAACTGTACCATGTTTCATTGTTTTCTAACACATATATGCACCCTCACATGCATTTCATTAAAGTATTTCTTTTTTAAATTCATCCAAAATTGACATTATTATCACCAAATCTCTGTTCCACCCAACACAGGCTGGCTGTTTCATTTTACTATGAACACATGGTACCACAGGCAAAAGTAGAATCAACAATTACTCAACAATTACTCATAATAAAGAAACTAAAGCAAATAATACCCAAAAAGCCATGGTGGAAAGCACAGTTTGGAGGATTACAAAAAGAAGTGGCTGCAGTCTCAGTACACAGCACCTGGCAGTTCTCTCCTGCTGCATCAGGCTCCCATGGATTTAGGACAGGGTCAGCGGATCCTCAGCTAAAACAGGGTCTGTAGCTAATACCCACTCCCCGGCTTGGTTTCTGCAGGGACTCAGTCTGCCACCACAACAGCTTCCAGCATACACCCAGATAGAACAAGTGAGGGACAAAGCTCCCAATCAAGCACTGATGCCTTCACAGTCACCTTTTGGCCCCAGCTGCTGTATATTTAAAGTGGAAAAGGTAACAGAACAGTTTCTCTGATAATTAGAGAACAGTAACACTTTTCTTGGAAGCTCACATGGAAAACCGAGGAGAATTTCTACTGGAAAGAAAAAGTTTGAAACTTTCTAATTAGGTTGATTTGTTATGTGCCATGGATGAGGTACAGCAGGATGCCGCATCACCACCTGGTGCCTTAATTTCAGTCCTCTATATGGACCCAGATGTGGTGACAGGGAACTCTGCATGGTAGCAAATTAGTAGACTACAGGTGGCTAAGGAATGAGACATCATATCAGGAATGCTGGATTACTCCCATGGGATCTTCAGCTTCCATCTCTCAAGTGTCTTGGCTGCAGATAGGCTGTCAACAAAATGGAGCAACCACAGAGCATATTGTTTGGCATCTGCCAGGCTGTGGTAGACTCTCTAATCTCATGTTTACACACTCCACAACACCTTTAGTCCTGGTTTTCTAGTGCTCTCAGTCAGGTGATATTAATGCATATTTAAGATGTCTTCAAAATGAGCACAAGCCTCTCACTAGGAACCAGTTGGCTTCACTTGGTGTGTTGACTCCTTGCACGTGGATGGAGCAGGGACTGCAGGGGAAAAGCACTGAGAAAGGATAGGTAATGGGTTTTAACTAAAAGAGGGAACACTCAGACTAGAAATAAGGAATAATTTTTTTACCCTGAGGGTGGTGCAACACCAGAGCAGTTTGCACAGAGAAGTGGGAGATGCCCCATCTCTGGAAACGTTACATATAAGGCTGGATGAGGCTTTGAGCAACCTCATCTGATGCTCACTACAGGGGGGGGCTGGACTAGATGGTCTTTAAATGTTCCTGCCTACCCAAACCAGTCCTTGATTCTGTGACTGCTGTCAGCCAATTGCATTTGCTGCTCAGGTCATTCCATTTGAGCCATTGTGAAAAGGTTATGGTTTCCTGAGCCTGGTGACAGTGCGTAACAGGGAAGATAAATCTTCAGAGCTTATGAATGTTTTCCCAAGCTTTAAAGCTAGAAACCAAGGAAGGACAGTCAGGATTTTAATGTGTATTGTGCATATGCAGAATATGAAAATCCTGCTGCTATTAAATAGAAGTAGCGAAGAAGGAATTCCACCCAGTGGGAACTGCATGGCAAAGATGCCTCTGAGCAGCATTTCAGCTAAAAAGAATCTGAGTGGTTTGTGCTCTTCAGCAAGCAGACTGTAGTGCTGAAAAATGGAAGTAATTGCTGAAGGAGACTTGCTTCTTTCTTGGGAAGTTGAAGGATGATACTCATGTGCTTAGGTGGCAGGAGAAGGATATCAGAGCCAAGTGGGGAAGAATAATCTGTTCAAGCAAGAGTGTAAGAAAAAGGGGAACATGGGAAAGATCTAACAGAAAGAAGAAGGGGCTAACAAAATCAAAAAGTACTAATTTTCTTCCATACTTCAAAGGGTCACAAATTCCCTGGTTGCAAAGGAGAAACATGAGAATTGAGAAAATTTGGTTTTATTTATCAACAGATTTCTTGCCCTTCCTTCTTTCCACCAATCACAGACCTGTGCTCCTTCTGTTTAAAAACACAATTCATCTTCAGTGCAGAAACCACAGACAAGGTCCTCATGCAGTCCAACCACATACCGTAGGTCTAGCCTGTGCCACAGGAAAACTGTAATATGGAATATATCCATGTTACTTTGAAAACATGAATCTGCCTTCAGGTTGCTATGTCTAAATCTGTGCACTTAAATGATTATTATTTTTACAAGTCAGAATTCTTGACAGTTTAGAGTAGATATTCCTACATCAATTTTAGATATCTAATTAAAAAGTTCCACATACACAGCATAGAAGTGTTCAGAAATATTGGTAATTAAGCATAACAGAAATACTCTGTCTATCATCTGTTGATTTTGTTAAAGGATTCACTCTGTGGTCGCTTTCCATTAAATTTTCATGGACTGATGCTAAGGACTTATGAAAAACAAATGTTCAAAATTAAATGTACCAAAAATATTTATAAATCTTCTTTCAGTCTCTGCAGGGAAAGGAAGAGTTTGCACATCTGAGTACTCTTGGTGAGATCCAGCCAAGATACAGTTTAGCAAGAAAGCCAGGAAAAATAAACCTAAGAGAAAGAGATAGCAGAGAAAGTTAAATAAAAAATATAAGAACATTCTGAACTACTCGTGGACTTAACAAAAGCAGATAATGAGGCTAAATACTCTTAATAAATTATTCATTCTAAATTACATATTCATCTGCTGTAGAAATCTACTGTGATCAGTAATCTCTTTCCTTGAAGTAAATTAGCACCTTGCTAAGTGAGTTTCCTCTGCAGTGAAGACCTGACCTTGCACATGCTGAGGATTGTGGCAGTTAGAGAAAAGCTCAGTTAAGTGTTGTAATTTACTCCACTAGTCTCTTAAGCACCTGCCAGGAAGGATAAATACAGAAAACGCAAGCAGATTTTCGGGGAGGGGAGGATAAATAAACAAACAAATGTTCAAGAAGAAAAAACAGATAAGTTTCCCATTTCTATCCTTGACACTGAGAGAACAGGACATAAAGCCTGCCTAAATCCCCTTATACCTCCAAGATTGCAGTCCTGAAGGCTCACCCATGCACTTGCATCCCTTTTTTTGCACACTCTTCCAATCTTCAGGAGGTCCTATCCAGATGGCTGGAATGCTGGAAACACATCAGGAACAAAGTGGTACACGCCAGCCAGGGGAGCAGGTTTCACTGAGGGGTTATCAACCCAGGCCTTCCATGGCAGTAGTGAAAAAAACAGAAAAGATTTTATTTTTGTTAAGTAGGATTGATCTATCTAAACATCATCCTGCTCCTCCTTCATATGAGCCTGGTGTCTGGGTTTAATTCTACCTCACTAAAATGTTTTCAGGTCAGCACATCTGAGAGACCAGAACAGCAAACGAGAATCCATAGACAGGTGAGAAATGTGTATGTCAGCCAAAATATCTGCTGCTAGCCATATGCTATGTCACCACAATGCCTTATATCTATGCACCTTACTTGTTGTTGCAAGCTGTAACAGCCACCAGCAGCAGAATTGAACCCCACGCATCAAGTAGGACCTCAGTAATCATGAAATGTGAGCAAATCCCAAAATCAGGAAGAAGAAGTTCTTGAACAAGGCCAACTGCAGACTTCCATAACAAAAGTCATAACATTGCTCTGACTCATGAGACACTGCTATCTTGTGTAGTCCAAAAGAAGGATGTTGTTTGTAACATGAGTGTGGCAGCCAGAAAGTCATATTTTTATTGTCTGTCAGAATTGACCCAGTAGTTGTTAAGGAAATAAAAACTTAAATCACACTGTGATGGCAGTTTGGGGGATTAAAATGCCTGAGGATCTGCAGCAGAACCTACGAGCTTCTCTGTTTCTCTGCAGTCTCTTACTAAATTGTAGACGAAAGTCACTATCCCTTTAAGGTGATATGAAAGTTATTCAGATTCACTCTGAGTTCTCTCCTGTATTAAAAATAAAAAAAGCATTGCTGTTTCATTAGGTTAAACAAGGTGTAAAGGAGACCAGAGTAAACTCCTCGGCTTTGTGAGTGTCAGACAACTTCACGCTTGAGAGGCATGAAATTAATGATTAATTAGTTCATCCACTCATTCCTCATATGGGAAAACAGGTACCTATGTCCCTGTAGAGCAAAGTGTAATGAAACAGCTCCTGGTCTGACTCTCTGCTAGAACACAGCCCCAAGGACCATCCAAGGATTCTTTGCCTCCGTACCTCTGCAAGGACTCTTGAACTATGCTGCCATACTAGTATCTGTGAGAATCGCCAATACATACATCATCAAAATATATGACAGAATGATAGAGTGACAGGATGATAGACAGATGATGGAATGGACCTCAGGAGATCACCTAGTCCACTACCCCTGCCAGAGCAGGTTCTCCTATAGCAAGTTACACAGGAATGTGTCGAGGTAGGTTTTGAATGCTTCCAGAGATGGAGACTTCACCATCTCTCTGAGCAGCACATATGAGAACTTCTACTCTATGCTGGAATCAGCTGAGAGGGGCAAAAGAGAAAAAGCTGGTGAAAAACCCTAATAGATTCCAAGATTAGTTGTGTCTATGATGTATCTTCCAAACATACAAAGAAAATGCTGCTGTTTGACTATGTGACTATAAATCAGCCAAGGTTTAAAAATTGCCCATTTTTACACCCAGGCTTGTTGGGATACCTAAGAAAAATAATGTTTTCTTGGAAGATAGATGCAACTACCTCCAAACAGTGTTTTTTAGGGGCTGAGAAGTGTGGGCTTGCAGCTTTTTAGCTGCTGATTCGGGAAGCAATCTTTTCTGGGAATTCTGGTTTTTTCTTCCCCACAGAAGAAGGGAGCTCTGCCCTAGTGTAATAAATCTAAATACTTTCCTAAAATCCTCTCTCTCCTTCTGACCCAGTCTTTCTGCTTTTGAATCTTTCTATGAGTGTACAGCTTTTAATCTTGAAAACTTGTGTATGAGAAATAGGACAGTATAATGCAGCTACTTTCAGCTGCTGTTACTTGGAGTTTTTTCTTCTGTTCCACATTCAGCCAAGCAGGCCCTTGTTAGTTGGCTTTCCCTTTGGGTAAAGATGTGCTGCATGTAGCCACAGACTTAAATGATAGTTTTCATTATACGCTTTAAGGTGGGTAACTCAAAACTTGCCCAGAACTTGCCTTTTTTAATGAATTATTTAAAAGAATTCCCACTGTGTATTGATGTCAGTGCCAGAACTGCTATCTAACAACCTGCATAAAGTCACTAGCTCAGACCCTGGATGTAAGCTGGTGTTTAGTTTTATTTTCAACTCTTGGGAGTCCCTACAGTGCTAATCTCATACTGGTTCCTGCCAGTATGTTCATCTTGGGCTCAAAGCAGCATTATTTAAATTCCTGACTGTTTAGGAGCAAAACAGATTCTTCAAGGTTTCCTTATTTTCATGAGTGCATATTTAGCTGTGCACAATACTTCACAAATAAGCAAAATACAAGAACCAGAGAATTTGTCATCATCACAGAAAATTTGTCATTTTGAAGAAAGTATTTCCTCCTCTTAGCATTTGTTGTTCACAAGATTTTGACACTTAGGTTTGTCACTGAAAATGGCCTTTCTTGGCAAGAGAGTAGTTTTAATACACGTTCCATATCTGAAGAAACTGACATGAAACTGAATGAACTGACAGCATCTTAAAACTTGATCAGAACACAGAAAGTTAGAAATATCAGAGAAGATGAATTTTTAAGCCAATCACATGAGATGGAATAGGAGTGCCTATAGCAGATTTACCACTTCCACATAAGATTTGTATTTCATAGGAGAGAGTGTATTTATTTTGAATGCTCTATATGCAAACTCTATATGCAAACCTCATTACTTCCCTAAGGCAAGTTCTCTACCATTTTCACAGTGTTAAAAATTACCCCACAAGGTCATTTCATTGTATGTTTTCACAGTGCTGACATGTAATAAACCCTTTTCTAAAAGAGTTTCTGTCCAACATTGCTGTTAGTGTCTTGTTTGACTGTTGCACATCCCTCCATTTGGATAAAATGTCTTGAAAGTTGTGGAGCTTCCACAGATCTCCTTTATTCATGTTAAACATTTTGTTTTCCACTGTTTCAAGAACCACTCCAACCACATATCCAGACTCTCTCTTTTGCTGAGCCCTAATACAAACCAAAATCTCAAATCTCATCCCTACTTTCAAGCTCAGGCTTGAAGACGCTACCTCGGACTCTACCACACAGAATCATAGAATCATAGAAT
>VZTY01023294.1:28206-63027 GCA_013400935.1 Turnix velox | reverse complement strand
TAGGGCAGTTGCTCCAGCCCTTTGACCATCTTCGTGGCCCTCCTCTGGACCAGCTCCAATAGCTCAATGTCCTTCCTGTGTTGAGGGCTCCAGAACTGGACGCAATACTCCAGGGGGGATCTCACCAGTGCCAAGTAGAGGGGCAAAATCACCTCTCTGGACATGCTGGTCACACTCCTCTTGATGCACCACAAACATTCTCTGAGCACAAATCTCATGACTGCCATAACTTTTCTTTGGGTGCCCATTTGCAACCCCTCTCCAACTATACCTTTAAGCTCTCCATCCCTGAACCCTAAACTTAATATGAACTCTGCTTTCAATCTTAGGTTGCTTGTGGCACACAATCCATGAGGGTCTAGTTGACAGTTTGCCCATTTGGTACTGAATTTATGTCTAGTAATTTGGCAATAAATACAATAAATATTCATCTTCTCTCGGATTTTGCTTCCCTTCCATGGCCATGTTTATTCAATTTCTGAGGTGAGAAAAATGTTTGCTGCTAATTATGAACATAGATCTGTCTTCAGTTGGGCAATAAATACAACTCAGGCTCGACCATCTGTGAAATTCTGTTAATGGGCATCATGGTAAGCAAAGATTCTTTAGACAAGCTATTCTTAGACACTTCTGTCATGGTTGCAGTTCCTAAAGCATTTTAAAATACATAGCAACATATTAGCCATGAGACTGAAACTCTAATGGAGGTATATAAATTTACACTTGTGTAACTAATTTTTACAGAGAAACTTCAGAAACTCAGTGACAATATAATAATTAATACATGGCAGTAGACATAGATCTCTGAATGAGAACAAGAAATAATGCAGTAAGACTTCAAAAGGCATTATTTACCCTTGAGGAGTTGTCATTGTTTCTCATGTTAGAAATTGACTTCTGGTACTATACTGCAGTATAAGAATCAAAAGAGAAATAAAATACACATCAGTCAACTATGAGTAGGTAAAAATTTGTTTCATTGAAAATATATGAACTTCCAATTTTGAGAGTATGGATTGGCCATTAAAAACTTTGAAAGCATGTCAGGAAAATTACTGAATTTCAAACCATTTGCCTCTGAAATTGCAGGCCATTTTTTTACTAATTTTCATAGCAAAATCACTGCAATTTAATAGGCTGGTATTTTGCATTATATACACATATATGTATATAATGTTGCACAGACCTTCAAAGACAGAATGATTCCTAAAATTTTAAATAATTTTTAAATTACTATTTACATATCTTGGCTAAAGTACTGCTTGCACTGGGAATGACATCTCCCCAGCCGGATATTAGAGCAGCAGAAGTCCTCACTGCAAAGGAAGATTCTGCTGCAGCATCTTCAGCTGGATCAGAAGAGACTCATCAAAATATTTCATTCCTATTCACATATCCTAACTACACATAGACCATTTTTAAGTATTTCAATTATGTACAAACAAAGTAATTCATAACCATTATTGCAAAAAGTATTTTCATTTACTATTTAGAAATGTCTTACCTATGTAGGATTTGGTAACTCCTGCAATTGGAACCATCTTAATGAATCATTGGGTCACCTTACCCAGGATGTAAACACACTTAAGCATAAAAAATGGAGTACACATAGCAGGAGCTGCCTCTGGGAATTTCAAGAACTGACTTAAATTCTCACCTGGTTGGGCTTATGTAGAAGTCAAATAACCATTTGTGAAGACTTGATGGTTTCAGGCTTGTCCACTGCAAGACAGTCTATATTTCATCTACGGAAAGCCTAGCTGAGATATTCCTGGACCATGAGAGAAATTAATGAATTAAGCGTGCTGGATACACATACAAGCAAAGCACTGACACCCAGCTGTGCCACAATTGTAAATAAAGAGCAAACATGATTTTCATATTTATGATTTATGCATAATTTAAGTTACATAGATCTAGCCACAATATATGTTCTGCTATTATCAACAGCCTTTCCACAACTCTCCAAGTGAAGTTTCATTTCATTAACCCAAAGGTGAAAGAATCCTCTCAAATACAATTGATCTGCTGAATGTACATCTTCTTTTGTTAAGTTTTCCTTTTCCCAGTATTAGCTTAGTATTCCATTGTCCTAGATTGCTCTTTTCCTTACACAGTAGAATTCATATTTTTTTTATCACATAATACTACTACTTTATCTCTTCATAAGTTATTTTATGTGGCATTATATGTCCCTTATGACTCTTAATTATCTTTCTTTGCATCTCTGCAAAGTAAAAGAACAAGAATGGAAAGAGTTTGGAAATCACAATCTGAGAGTTGCAGTAAAAAAAATTGTGTTTCTTTTGTGGATCAGGTTATGAAATCAATGCAGCTGTTAAGAGCAAATGAAATTAGCATTGACATGATCTGATTCCAGCTGTAAGGTGGGGTAGAGCTTTTGAAAACTCCTTCAGTCCAACAAACTCTTTATTTGAACAATCTAAATTCATTATCAAAATTTTCACAGCAGAAATGACAGAAAACAGTGCAACCACCACCCCTTTTGGGAATTCCCTATTCAAGAGACTCATATGATTTTTCTGATGATACTAATTGATTTACTTTTTTGATAGAGTGCTTGACTCTCAAAATTAAAGTTCACTTTACACCAGTGAGATGTAGGCTTATTTCAGGGAAATTCCCAAAAGCCATTACAGGATGTCTTTTAAGCTAAAATGATGGTCATAAGGACTCATGCTCTTAAATCCTTTGGATGCTTTTGTAAATCCTCGTCTTAATTTTCATTCCTGCAGTGTCGCAGTGACATCAAGTGGTCAGTAAGTTTACTCTTAAATTGGGCTCTGACACTGCCAAAATTCAAGAGCATCCTTACCTGTGTACACTGTAAGCCATGCTTCATGCCTGATAGTTTTCACAAAACTGATGCTCAATTAAGCATTGACTCCACTCTTGAGAAAGTTACAAAGACTGTCAGAAGCAAAAGGCAAGTTCCACATATTTTGGTATTATGGATTACCCTCCTTCCCCATCTCTCTCTTTCTGGGATTGCTGCTTAGGATGAGAACTATTTGAGGCTGCTTCCAAATTTCCATCTACCCTAAATGCTAACAAAATGGCCAGTTAATCTAATGTTTGTACAATGGTAGCAACCTGGGTGGATATGGACTAAGATAAGGGCTCAGATCTTTTGGCTCTGCACCAAAAATAAATAAGAATATGTAAACCAAGCAAGCAATATTGGGTCGGCTACAAGTCTATTAGTCAAAGTCTTGTTGTAATATTCACACACAAGTAGATTCATCAATATGAGAAGAGGCTAAATGAAGAAACTGGTAATGGACCTATGGACCTTTGCCCCAAAAAAGAGAAATGAAGCCTCTAAACAGAGGCTACAGTACAGTGGTAAAATAATCAGTAACCAGACACTGCAAGAAAGGCCAGAGAGAAGATCAAAAGACTTGGGCAATGGCAGGCAAAATACCTTGAGGCAGAGAACTTAATGAGTAGGTGACTTCACCAGTGGGGAGAAGGAAGGAACAGAAGGAGGGGGTGGCAGAGAAAGAGAGAAGAATAACAAAAAGTCCAAAACTACACAGAGCAGAATCCCTTAAAGGAATTAGCTTAAAATTTTAAGTATGGTGGTGGACAAGACTTCAGTTTACAATCCCCTCTGAGACTTTAGCAAAGTATCTTCAGAACAGGTAAAGAGGGAAAGTTAACCTGCAGATAGGAAGGTGTTTCAAGTATCAAAGGTGTGAAAAAGAAAATAAATCCCCACATGTTGCCATGTTAAGTTTACCAACTAATCACTAATTCTTATACTTGGGTCCCAGTGAAAGGGGTTTATATTTGTTGGACTGAGGAAGCATGAGAACTAAACCATAACGTTATTTTTACAATACAGACATGCTAGATACCTGCAATATCACATTTGTTTGGTGTATTACTTGAATAATTGTCACTGCTTTATACATGTCATTGCAGCTATTAAAATCACAAAAAGGAGGTATTTTCTTAAAAGAGGCAGAGGAGAGAGCTGGTTCAGAGCATTGTCCAAAAGAGGAGCTAGTCAGGCTAAATGACTTGCTGCCATCTATTGACCATGTACCTTACAGTGTCCAAGATTTTCAATATGTGATGAAAAAGCAGTAAAATCTTGTTGCATATCAATACAGAGGAATCTGCCTTTGTGTTACCAAGTCAAAATAATGCTCTCTGCCTGTCTCGGGATATTCCTGAATTTTCAGTAAAAGCTAGTGCCAGCTGTTTGCACATTGCCTTTTTCAATGTTTTGGATTTAAAACAGCAGCCTCTCTCTCCATCTCAAAGAAGGTGGAACTATCTACTTTCAAGGACATTACATCGATGCTAGCTGAGCTTGAAAAATTAGTTTGTATGGATTTGCTGCTCGTGCCAAATTCTGTCCTCTGCTTTAAAACAAAACTAAGTAAACTAGTGTCATAGCCTCCTATCCCAAATTATTACCATGCCCCCAAATGAATGCTTTGTTAATGTGTTTGTATCACAAGACTTTAAAATAGCAGATCGCTTTTTAATAACAAGATACTCTCCTTGAAATACTAGACTGAGACATAATTTCTGATAGAGCAATAGCAACTTGCAGCAAAAAACAGAAGCCCATTCCTTCTGGAGGTTTCCATTAGACAGACAGACACTTCATTAAGAAACTAATTCACTTTTTGCATCTTTGGGATACTCCACTTGAGCAATGTTTTGCTGCCTTTAGGAGGTGACCATGCTAAGTAATAAATTGAAAATCACCTTTAAGATTGGAGTAAACTAATTTCTTAGCTATTTCATGACAAGTGAGTTAAGGTCATCAGCAAGTTAAGCCATTCTTTTATTTTCTATTAACATTTCTCCAGGCAACTTTCAGCTCCAACAAGGGTGTTCACCAACCCTTCTAATTCATCTCACCTCAAGCGTGCATTCAGAGACAAACCAGCACAATAGACCGAGGACCACTGGTATAATATTAACTGTCCAAAAGTAAGTAGTTATGACTGATTTCTTCACACTGTTGTGGCAGAGACAGAGCTACCTGGGCCATGTCTTGTTCTCAGTGATACTCATCTTCATCAAGAGTGATACCAAGGCCTTTATCATATCACAAATGTGTGCTCGAAAGCAAAATTTGTACACTTAAGTAAACCCTCTAAGTCTGTGCACTACTGAAGTCAGCAGAGGCGGAAGGCATGAAAAACAGTATAATGGAGCAGAAAATCAGGCTCTGAGCTCACCCATGCAGGCATAAATTTCACCAACTATAGTGCTGCAAAGAGGAAAACACATTGTGTTTTCTACAGTGGAAAGGCTTTAGTGGAAAATACTAGTGGTGCATAGGACAAAAGATAATTCAGTCTCTGAAAATTAAGCATTTCCGTTGATCAGGATAGATGTTCAAGGCTGAATCAATTGTTTCAGAAACAAGGAAAAATGAAGCAGTATGGATTTTTTTAACTGGATGACTTCAATATTTAACATTAGATGTTACTAAGTCCGTAAATCACTCTCCCTGCAGCATTTGCAATTTAGTTAAGGAAGCTGAAACCCTCTTTTCTTTAAGCTTACACAGAACATCTTAGGGTACATGGAGCAATTGAAACAATTTCTGTCTTGTTTTTAATCCTTCATCCTTCTGCATGTTAGTGCCTTACAACATCTTTGAGTAGAAATGGCTTTTCCCACTAGTCAGCTGCAAACATTGCCTTACCTCGTGAAAGAAAATAGAAATTTCCCTCTTCAGAAAAAGAAGATAAAGTCCAAATTTCCAATTTTTTAGCACCCTACCAATTCCACTTATTTTTGCATCCTTTATGATGCAAGGAACTGAAAGCAGTTCTCATGCCTCAAAGAAATGGACAAAGGGATGAGACTTCAGGAAAAAAGATATGCTGTGGGAGCTAAATATGAGTCTGTTTAAAAACCTCCAAGGGTCCCAATCAGCAGTGAGTTTAAAAAACAGCCATGAGGCACTAAAACAAGCCTGGCAGCATGCTCACTGCTTTCTAAAGCCAAGATTATGGGTTGCTTCTTGAGAGGCACGCTAGGAAAAGAAAGACCTCATTTCAACTGTCTGCTGGTCCTAGAAGGCATATACTTTTTCTCTCAGCAAGTTGAGTGGCCTCAAAGAAACAAGCTGGTTGAGAAACCTTTGAAAGTATTTGCTTCAGTCCTGTGAATTTCTTTGGAGACAAAATGATTCCTAGTCAATAAACTGGAGCAGATTGTATGAGGCTGCATGAGGCAGCCACCAAAGACAACAACAGTTAATTATATTACCTGCTTTGGTATATCAACTAATCTGGAGAGTGAGAAATCCCTTCGTCTTTCCACTATGCCCTTTTGAGGTGATTTTTTTCTTTTAACAGCAAAGCCACAATGTTCCTAAGTGTATTCAGAAGCATTATCAGCTTGTGCTCAGCTACCACAATAACATGGTCACTGTATGGCTCATGAAAAGTGTAATTTTTCTTTCATTTTCTCTCTTCCGAAGTCATAAGCACTACAGATGTTTCACTGCCATAACACAAAGTAAATCTTAAATTGCCATAGTACCTGAGAGCAGCAAAAGTACCCCTTTATATGGCACCTTTACAGGAAACCAGCCTGTGCTATACAACTGTGCAGAGTGACACTATGCTGAATTTACAGCAACCCAGCTCAGTTCATGCCTGAAAAAAGCCTAGTTTCTAAGTGACTGGGCTGAAAAACATCAGTGCTTACACTTGAACACCCTATATGTTTGCTTTCCTCAGATAATGCTAAACAGCACAGCTGTCAAAATGGCTATAATTTAAAGTGAGCATTCAGAATGTAATGTTCTATATTGGTAACACTGACGAGGCTAAACTTTAGGTGATAATTATAATGCTGATCATCTGAGATGAAACTGTATCATAAAAACCACTCAAAAAACAAACAATTAATGTGTAAAAACAAAGTCCTTTATAAAACTGTCATAAAGAAAACAGAGACATAAACATGATATCTTTACTTAAAACCAAGAAATTTAGCTTTGAAAATGTTTTTTTAAAAAGAGCTCAGACACTAATTGCCATTTGGGTTCAATTTTTTTATTATTCTTACTAATGCAATGAAACCGAAATTCTGCATTGCAGAAAAAAAGGGCAGAAATGAAAAAATTCCCCATCTAAAATTTTCTCCAATAAGTTGTTAAAATTTGATTCAGAATGTTCAGTATTTGCCAGTCCATCAACTCCAAAATACAAAATCCTGTGTATGTAAGAGTGTAATTATGGAAATACTAGTCCCCATGGCTTATACATGATTTGTTTTTTCTTATTCCAGACAACCAGCTACATTTTCAGTGGGTGGGCATCAATTTCATGTGTACAAAAGACAATCATGTTAACTATGAAAGCCAAATATAGGTAGGACTGATCTGAGACAACTGGTCTACGGAAAAAATCCAAATCTAAACACAGGACACAATGAGGATGACACTATGAGGGTGACACCATGAGAGTGGTGATGCACTGGAACAGGCTGCCAACAGAGGAGGCGGAGGCACCATCCCTGAAGACATTCAAGACCAGGTTTGATGAGGTTCTGAACATCCTGATCTTGTGCAAGATGCTCCTGCTCACTGAAGGGAGTTGGGCTACACAACCTTTGAAGGTCCCTCCCAGCTCTATCATTCTATTCTATGATACATTTAATGGTTAAGGAAGTGAACTGGCCTTTCTGGAAGCTGGGCTGCATGACTCTCATCCCCTGAACCACCAACTTGCCTTCTCAGGATACACTTTGCCTTGTCAGTCATCACTGGTGTAAACGTACAATTAATCTTTTCCTCTGGTTCAGGGTAACTGAAGAGCTGTACCTCTGATATAAAACTGAATTCTCTCCACTGTCAACGAAGCTGAAGGAGTAACAGGCACACACTGTGGCTCTGGACCAGCTTTACACAACTTTTACATGTGAGACTTCCTTTACCATTGGAAAGATATCTGGCTCTGGAAAGCTGTGTCTGTTTATAGTTTCCTTTGCACCACCAAGCCAAGCTTCTTCTCCAGTTCTTGACAAGAATTCAAAGGATCTGCCATCCAGGGAGTGGGCAAAAGGGCTATAATCAAAGCAAGAGGAGTTATTAACTTATTGGAACCCTCTGTTTACCTCCTACTTGGCAAACAGGACAAATATAGTTGTATAGTTATAGCTGTAAAAAAGCCTTCTTACAACAGAGCCTCAAAGACTTTATAACTTTCTTCCTATATGCAGTATTTCTTTGGATTTATCTCTTTCAGTAACTCCAAATCTGAAGAGAAATCTAGAAGTCCTCTTCTCATCTTGACCAGCAGGTGATTCTTACTAAAGGAACAGCTCAGACTGCTGGTTAATCATTCCAAAAGCTTTCAAGTGATTTAATGTGGCATTGAGTTTTACTCACTTTATTATTTCTGATGGAAGATCTTATTTATTTCACAGCTAATGGGTGAGAGTTAACTCATTTTTCTCCATCTCCAGTGACAAGAAAATAACTTACAATTGGTTTATTTAAGAAATACATTGAAAACAAAAAAAATGGAATGAAGCACCAAAGTACAAATCATGAACAGGATTTATGGCACAGAAAAGTGATGTTCTTGCAAAAGGAAAAGAAAAAAGAAAACACTTGCCTCCAGTAGCTAACATACTGTAAGTGCAATTCAGAGAGCAGTTACTGCCTTTCTATCAGTACTAGAGCACCTCCATGTAGTCTGAACCTGCATTCTACTCTAAGTGCCTCAGTGATTAAAACCCCATTGTCCATAGATTTGAACAGCAGGAGATGCTGGTTCTGAACTGATAGACAGGTTATCTGTTTGACAACACCTTACAATACATAGCAGACACAAATTATTACTCCTTTGGTACTTAGTGTCATAAGAGTTATTGCAAAAGCAAATTATTTGGTAACCCTGCACATATGATTATAGCATCACATTAGAAGCACTCTCATTACAAAAGAACTGCTTTCTTGATCATAATCCCTTATTGCAGACACTCGTGACACTTTGCTGGGAGAATTGAACCACTCAATAGATTCAAAGTTACCATTCTTCACAGATAGATGGCAAACTATCTGTGAAGGTAACAGTTATTCTTGGGATACATGAACAAATGAAAGGATTTTGTTCAGTATTTTATAAATACCTTTTTGTGTTATCTGGGCACTTCAGTAGGCAAACAACAGCTTACTAGACTACAGTCTTCAGGCAGAGCATTAAGAGCAAGACTAAGGGGAAAATAAATAAATTATATCTGCATCCAGTGTATCAGGAACATCAACATCAGCTCTGCCACATCTGAAAAAAGGAACTCTCATAATTGGGCAGAAATTCAATACCATTCAAGACTGGTTTCTCAGTTACATGCCAAGCGCTGGTTCAACCTGTCATGGCATTATTTAGCTTTGAATTAAATACATTCCCAAGTGTTACACATATTTAAATCCCATTAATCTTTGTGAGTCCCCTGGTCATCAGGGGAATAAAATAGAGCACGTAAGTGTGACAGTAGTGAAGATGAAACACAGATTCTAGATCACCTCTAAAAGACTGCTGGATTTGACAGCAGTAGGCCAGTCAAAAATTAGCACACAACCACTAGATTAGGATCATTGGTGAAAGTTTCCTTATAGGAAAATATGCTCATTGTTAAATGAAGTTTGAAAAGGTTCTGTAACTTTGATCAGACCATGGTCTGAAAAGTTACACATTATGGAATCAACTTGAGGCACAGTGCTCAAACAGTACAGATGAAAATCATCTGTCCATGTCTGAAAGGTGGTGGAGAAGTTCTTGCTGACTGGAAAAGGGGGAACATAACTCCCATTTTCAAAAAGGGAAAAAAAGGAGATCCAGGAAACTACAAGCCAATCAGTCTCACCACTGTGCCTGGCAAAATCATGAAGCAGATCCTCCTGAAGGTGCTGCAAAACCACATGGAGGAATATAATGAGCTGATTGGATGTAACTAACATGGCTTCACCACAGGCAAATCATGTCTGACCAATTTGGTGGCCTTCTATGATGGAGTCACAGTATCAGCGGATAAAGGAAAAGAACTGACATCATCTACCTTAACTTGTCTAAAGCATTCAGCACTGTCCCACATGACATCCTGGTCACCAAACTGGAAAAGTATTGATGGACCACTTGCTGGATAAGGAGCTGGTTGAATGGTCACACTCAAAGAGTTGCAGTCAATGGTTCATTGTCCAAGTGGAAACCAGTGACAAGTGGTGTTCCTCGAGGATCAGTACTGGGACCAGTGCTATTCAACATCTTTGTTGGAGACATGGACAGTGGGATTGAGTGCACCCTCAGCAGGTTTGCTAATCTATATTTCCATGACAAGGTTGCCCAGAGAAGGGTGGAGGCCCCATCCTTGGAGACATTCAAGACCAGGCTTGATGAGGCTCTCAGCAACCTGATCTAGTGGAAGCTCTTCCTGCCCACTGCAGGACATTGGACTAGATGACTTTTGAAGGTCCCTTTCAAATCAATACATTGTATGATTCATTCAGTTTTCAAGACAACCCTCTCCTAGTTTGGGGAGTGTTATTTTCTACTAACTGTAAACTTGCTAAAGGGCATAAATCTCTCACAGATGGCTTTCACCCGAGTGACCACTTGATGTGTCTTAGCATTCTCGTACTATTATTTTCCTGTAAAATCTCCCAGCAATTGTAATTCCTTTCTTTTTCCCTTAATTCCCATGAAATTATTAAATTCTTTCTTATGCAAAATGTCATGCATATAAAATTCAGCTCAGAAAAATAAGAGAGAAATTATTATAATTTTTATATTCTTTAGCAATCTAATTTATAATACTATTATATTACATCAGCATGTCTGACTCTCCAGCACAGATCTGGTACTAATGGAGAAGCCTGGAAGGAACTTTAGGAACAGGCTGAGTGCAGGTAGAGTAAAAGCAGTCACTGGAATCAAAAGAAAACACAGTATGTTATTACTTCATGTGGCTGTTGCCAACACAACCACAATGTATTTGGATCCTTCCATCTCAATGGCAAAACCTCACTAATGTGGTGAACTGTTGACTTGAATGCTGTCGGAAGTCCCACTAGATTAAAGTGAAGTTCTTCATTGTTCCCTACTTGGTAATAAAACCTAGAGAAAGAGCAAAGTCTGATTTATTATTTTGACTTTTGGGAAGATGGAGAAATGAAGATGAGGGAAATGAAGTTTTGATTTTAAAGATCTCAGTGTATGTTATAAATTATATATTCACCATCACCATCTCCAGCTCATGCACAGGGAAGTTGAGGCATAACAAGGGGACCAGTGAGGTAGGAACACAATCTGTATCTGCCACCTTCCTGGACACAACTGTTGAACTCCATTCCAGCATTTAGGTTGCTTAGCCCAAACACAGGTGGGAGGGAAAGGTGTTCTTGTCACTCCAAAGAGTGGCAAATAGTGCCTTTCTTCAGCAGGTTTGCAAATCAAATTCTTCCTTGTCTTGTAGCTAGGTTTGACTGCATCTACTGACAAAAATATCAAGACTTTCCACTCATGCGGATCATGTGTAGTATGTTTTGTCAGGAAGAGATACTGAGAAGACAATAACCAAGAAGACCTCTGCAATGAAATGCAGTCATTGGTATTCCTAAATTGGAAACAACTTCATATAGGCGTAACAGAGTAATCTGGCAAATGCTGAGCTCCATTTTACAGTATATCTAACAAGTTACTGAATGTTTGTCTCAATGGAGACAGTTTCCAACTGAAAAGCCCATGGTCAGTGGTTTTCCCACTATCAAAAACATTTAATCCCAACAGACTACAGCACAGACTCCAGGCAGGTTACTTTCCACAATAGTATCTGTCAAAGAATGGGAAATAGACAAGACAATAGGTCTGAGCCCACCTACATGTCACAGCTATCACCAGCAACCACCAAAATTTTTTATTCATTTTAGTGTAAAAATGGAGACAGTGATATCAGTTTGGGTTGCTGGTCCTAGGTTGACTTCTTATTCAGCAAGTGCCACCAATTACAACAGATACCATGACACGAAGTTTTCAGTTCGTTGCACAAAACAAACAAAATCCAGGAGTCTGGGACTGGAGGATTGTGATCTTTCAAGGCTTTTGTGCAAAAAAAAAATGTTACTATAATTTTGACAACATAATTTAGAGTCTTTTATATAGAGCAATCTACACCTCCGCCCCTCTCCACCTCGCCTCCCCCTTTGGTATTGTCTTACCTGTCAATTATTGGAAGAAGAGCGTGTTCTTTAAAAGGCTTTTAAATTATTAGAAATTATTTGGAATATCATCTAAAAGCTCTTGAAAGAAAGAATATTACCCCCACACATACACATAGCAGAAAGTATTTATTTGTCTTGTCAACTTAAATGCACAGGAGTAATGTGAGAGTTTATCTGGCTAGTGACATCAAGGATCATTACATGCACTGAACCTGGGTCTGAGCTGCGGAGGTGTTAGAAGATAAACCTCATGCTCCAAATGCCTAATATGTGTCATCACAGTGCCTGTCTCCTTTGGTACCTGTTGTAGTGTGTTGACTGTATAGAAAGATTGAGGAAATTTAGGGCCATGACAATACAGTAAGCAGTGTTGCTGCTAAAATATGCGCACCAGCTAGCAAAGCAAGGCAGCTGCACCATTTTGCCAAGTAAGCAACTTTGTTGTTAATGTAGGGTTTGTTTGCTCTGATACATAACAGACACGTTCGAGTTCCTTCAAACCATCATTCTGACTGGCATTGAAAGATATTGTATTATAAATTTTACATTATAATAGTGTTTACTGGCAGAATAAATTGCATACCTGTACTGAAGTGATGGAAAAAAGACATCACTCATTATCACATTCAACAGCATGCTGAATGCAGCAGTGAACAGTGATAATCGTGCCAGCTAAAGCTATTTTACCTCTGAAAAGTTGTTCAGACATGAGTGTGAGAGACTGCTAATATCTTACACAGATCACAGCTATTTTCCATTTGTTTCTAAGAAAAATGTTACAATTCATTGATAACTCACAAGTTTACTAAATGTAATATATGTTAAAGGTATAAGAACCATTGCTAGGGGTTTTTTTCTCAGCCCTTTTTCTTCTCCATAATACCCATTTTGCATGTTGTCAGCTATTGTTACTCCACCTTTTAAACAGCCTCACACAAATTAGAAATAAGCTTTTGGTTCAAATGTTGCTATACAATTCATTCCCAGTCCCTCTGATCTCTTATCAAATGGTTTCTGATATATTACTCTTCTCCAAACAGATCCATCTGTCACCTAAATACTTTTAATCTCCAAATTCAGTGGAGACAGAGGAAAAGAACCAATTCACTTGACATCCTTTAGATTTTCTGTTCCTTCTGTTAGTGCCTCTAAATGAGTTTCATCTTGCTGCCTAGTCCTCCCAGTTCGTATTTAGGATAGGTTTCACTGTTGGCTAGGAAAACCTATTTTAGGCACCAACATGTAGGACTATAGCTGGGTGAAGCGCCTGAGTTCCCAGTATGGTACATACAGATCTAGGCAATGGAGCCCAGATTCAGTTCATCCAAAGCAGGTAACAAGGGTACCTTACCTTATGCTGCCTGCCTTCCAGTTGCCAAAAGAAATTTATCTCTCTAAAGATATCTGCCATATGTGTCTGTCTCATGTAGAAGCCTTCAACAGCCTAGAGAGCCCAGAAGAGCTCTCAAGGCCTGCATTCATGCAACTGAATTAGGTCCTAGACCTCCAGTCTCCTTTGTGGAAGCCAGGACATCATAATCCATTACAGACACCCATATGCATATGTTTGAGTCTCCCTTTGAAAGCTGGAGATGAACCTCACTCATAGCCCTCAATTTCACTTTCTAGATACATCTAGCTACAGCATCCTTCATCCAAAGCTTTTGGGACCCAATTCCCATTGTTAGTTGGATTTCACACCTTTGAGGATCTGGTCCCAAAAGCTCTGTCCAGGTATAGTTAGCAAAGAGAGGGAGAACAAACATGGGTGATCAAGTTATCTCTGTTCAACAAATTACCAAACACCCATGGAGCCACAGGACTATTGCAGTTCAGACAGATGAAGTGGTGCTTAATCCAGAAAAGAAGGTCTGGTTACCCAGCCAAGGTACAGAATTTCTAAGGGAGCACTGTAGCTGAAGGGACAGAGGGGCACTGTGGGAGGATAGGGTAGCTCAGGCTCTGCCATAATGCTTTGCTGGCTGAGAGGAGCATTTCCTGGCAGGATTATTGTAGAGAATAAGTTAGGTGACATAAGAAAGGCAATGAAAGGGGCCTTCGAGGGTTGTGTTCTACAATTTAGCATATATCTGAGTGCTAGCATCTCAGGAGGGGTGCTATTGTGATGAAAAAGATGGAAACATAGATCATGCCTGGTAAAAAAGTGTGAGTAAGGGATGAAGGGGTAGTAATTTTCCCAAAGTTGCAGTTCTACACAATATGGAGGAATTATTAAGTTTCTCTCAGATTCTCTATTTACCAGCATGTATTGGCCAACACAGCAATCTGCTATCTGCTATCACTAAAAAAAAAGTCTTTTTCACATGCCAATTTGTCCAGCTTCTTCCAAAAGAAATGGGAAATGGAAAACAGAAAGAGAAGGATAGTAAATAAAAGCAGCAATTGCTCTGTGAATTTCCTTTTACTTGGCAATGTTGGATAAGGACAGGGCACTGTTTTTAAAGACAAATTATCATCTTCCCACTGCCCAAAGGACACATTAAAAAGTGTTCAACTTGCTTGCCATAGGACATATATTTCTCAACTCAAATTCTGCAGTTCGAGCCAATTCCTGGTCCCAATATCAAGTTTCTGTTGACAAACAATACAAAGCATGGCACTTCCATGTGACTGAGTTGATGTTCAACACAGAAACACTCCTCCACAGTGTCACAAGACAGGCTTGAAATTAAAATAATTTTCAAAGGAAAACGCAGGTGAAAAAGAAAAGGAGATAGATTGAAAATTGGAAGTAATGGGAAAATAAAGATGAGGTGTTAGCACTACCTAATTGTTTTCCTTTTTTCATAATAAAAATCATTATCTCTGTAAATGTATGTCACAAATGCATTTAGCTACATTTCTGTTTGTCTATCATTTACCTGTCTTCCACCTGCCTAAAAGTAACTACCTATTTGAAAGAGCAAGTTAAATTGTCTTCCTCAGAGAAGGGAGGGGAGAGAGATAAAAAGGAGAGAGAAAAATGATGAAAAATCTTGGTGTAATCTGAATAGCAATGAAGCAAAAGCTACTCCTTGATGTGCCTATGAATCCTGTAAATGAAGTGGCCCTTGAATTAAATTAATTTAAAATCTGGCAAATATTACTCGGCATGTTTGTCAATGTGCTGTATAATTATTAATTTGTTCATTGAGGCAACTATATAAATAAATAGAAAGCAGAATGCCATGATTAAACTAACACTAGAAATCCAGGGTCAAGGAGCCCTGTTATACAGGGATCTAAATAGCTTTCCCAGGTCCTATTTTTACATCTCCATACAGATCTGCAGGTCTGTAACTGCGAATTAATTGGCACACATTTAGATGCCAACAGAGCTTTTGTATTCTCAGTGCACATTTTGTCTTCTCAGAGTGAGATGTTAGTAATGGAGGTTTTAATATTACCCCTAGGGGAGCACCAGAAAATCTTAACAATTTCCTTCACTAGAGTATTTTCATTAGAGCTAAATGCTGTGCAATTTACATTTGAAATCAGGTGTAGGGTAAGTATAATGTGACAAGACATGTTGCAATGTAAGGTTTTTTTTGTTCAAATGTTCCTTATTTACTGCGGTATACCCTCAAAAGATAAGCATGCAATTAAAATAAATACCTTGATTTTTAACCACTCCTAATTGAACTGTTACTGGGATAATAGGAGCACAAAATAGAATTAGCTTTAAAAGGACCCAAAGCACGAGATTAAAATATTACTCTATTTAAACAAAAATGTTTCAGGCAAAATAGGTTCTGTGCAGCAGAAATTAGTTCATCATAAGTAAATCAGACAAAAAACACTTCCTTTGTAGTACTAATTCAACCTTGTGGTGTTTAAAATGCCAAGACCTCTGTGTGACTCACCAGAAAAATTATAAACCTTACCTTTTCTAATATAAAAAAAAGAGAACTGAATTGGTATTAAAACAAAAAATGCATTCATTTGTAATGGCACAATACAGTAAGAAGCTAGAAGCCTAGAGCCAAAAGAGGACTGACTGATAGTTGAGGCTGAATTTCAGGGCTTGGTCTAACATGAAATTCCATTTTGCCATTACCCCCATCTCCATCAGTGACTTCCTTTTTCATAGCAACAAAAGAAGAAACTGCACCCGCACAACAGGTTAAATCAGATCAAGGTATCCTCTGCACTTAAATAAAATCACAGGATCCACTGCTTAAACGTTTCTTCATCAAAACCTCCTACTGGGCTCCATCAGACCAGGGTTGTTATCAAAAAGAATCCCTACAGAAGGGAGAGGATTGCAGCACCTACCTTTTAGGCAGTCTCCTAACACTGAGAAAACTGAACCATTGCAGAACAGACCTGCCAGCAGCAGGAAGAGAGGAAGAAACAGCAATCCTAGCAACCTACTGCTCTGTAAAATTACAGCCAGCCTCAAGTGCAGCACCAAGACTACTATGAAAGAGGTCTAAGCACAAGGTAAATCAGGCCCAGAGGGATGGAATGGTTACAGGGATGTCCAAATACATCCTGCATGCAACACATGCCCCTCAGGCTGAGCTAAGTACTGAATTTAGGTTACCTTCTGATCATCTTCTTCCTAATTCCAGGCCACCATAAAGGCACAAAAATACCAGATTATTTTGGAGAGCAAATATTCATCCCAGCTGATCAAGGTTAGGCAAATGGACACTGTTGTCTCCATAATAAAAAAAAGAGGGTCCTGCAAAGGGTGCTTTAGATGATAGCAGGGCTAGCCACCGTTGTTGCCTTCTTGTCGCTAGATAAGCAGGGAGTTTAAAGTAAACTGTTACCAAACCAAGGTGTGAGGAATCAAGCACAAGGCCTTGGCTGGAGAGGACGTTTTCAGAGTTTAACTGGTACAAATAAAAAAGGCTAGTCACCACAGCAGTTTCTCATATGCTCACACTGGAACTCATGAAAATCCAGATCCAAGATTTTCTGCTATTACTCTAAATTGCAGCCTTCTGCTGTTAAGGGCACTGCAAAAAGCCCTCTTTTCATATAATTTTCATTAGAAAACTTACTGAACACAAGACATACTGAAAAGGTATGCATATTTGATAGAGTCATAGAATAGTTTGGGTTGGAAGGGACCTTAAAGATCATCTAGATCTAAACCCCCTGCCATAGGCAGAGACACCTTCCACTAGACCAGGGTGCTCAGCACCTTGTCCAGCCTGGCCTTAAACACTTCCAGACAGAGGGCATACACAGCCTCTCTGGGCAACATGTTCCAGTGTTTCACCACTCTCATATAAGAATTTCTTTCTTATATCTAGCCTGAATATACCCTCTTCCAATTTACATCCAGTATTCCTAGTCCTTCCATCACATATACTATTAAAAAGTCCTACCCCTGCCTTTCTGTAGGTCCCCTTCAGTATTGATAAGCTACTATGAGAACCCTCCCGAGCCTTCTCTTCTCCAGGCTGAACAAACTCAACTCATTCAGCCTGTCCCCATAAAGGAGATGCTCTAGCCTTCTGATCATCTTCAAGGCCCTCCTCTGGACCTGCTCCAACACCTCAATGTCCTTCTTATGCTGAGGGCTCCAGAACTGGACACAATACTCCAGGTGGGGCCTCACCAAAGCCAAGTAGAGGGGCAAAATCACCTCTCTTGACCTGCTGGTCACATTTCTTTTGATGCAGCCCAATATTTGGTTGGCAAATATTTGAAGGTAGTTATTCCAGCCCTCTGAGGAAGGGTGATTACAAAAGTTCAGGTTACCGTTGAAGCTTAACAAAAAGGAAATTAATTTTATTTATGGGTCTTTTAAAGACATTTGCCCAATATCATTATTTCTGAGAGCAGCAATGCATGGTTTTGAAGTATCAATGAACCAATAAATTGTTTGTTTGTTTGTTTTGCCACCTGAATGGTAGTGAAATCTATGCAGAGCAAAAAGGATAAAAGCTTTGCATATGACCTTATTCTTGCACAGCACATATATTATAAAGAAACATAGAGCCAGGTAAGGTACCAAGTTAGCAATTAACACCATATAGTGTGTCACGACAGGGACAGCAGACCTTGAAAAACTTGCAAATATTAAGGAGAAGGGAGAAAAGAGAGAAAAAAGAAGGGAACTAACAATAAAATGGTTCAAAGATGGGAGATGAAATGAGGACTCAGGAGGTCCCATGCTTTGTAAAGGCCTCGGCCTTTTAGTCATCTTGCCTCTGTAATATGCAAACAAAACTAAAAATTGCAAAGAAACCAAAGATTTTTGGATAGGGAACACAATGAAACTGCATTAAAAATAATTAACCAAATGGTAAAGCTGAGGCACAAAAATAATTTGCCACATTTGTTAAATAAGTTGCACAAGAAATTACATTTGTATATTGGAGAAACAATTCTAATTGCTTTCCACTGACCATACCTTAGCCACATGTCTATCATAACCCCACTTTTTTTTCAGAAGGTTGCTGCAAACATTGAGTATATTTGAAACGCAAGTAAAAGTACAGTCAGGTTTTTCAAGTAATGTGGAAGAATAAAAAGCACAGAAAGAAGTTTCTTCCACAGGGAGAAATAGCCATTAAAAGAAAAATTAGGTAGGAGGGAAATTATCTCACTGAATTTTTGGAAGACAGCAATGTAGATTTTCATTCCTACCCACTTCATGGTCAAGGTAAAAAAATGACAATTTCTATTATGAAATTCTTCTGACCTAAGCTAGACCTTTTTTTTCTAGTCCATGTATGTGTAAAAGCACGTGCAAGGTCACAGATAGCTGGAATGAAGGAATAAAGAGTCTCTAAACAAGAAGACAAATCTTACATCATGCTTTTTTTGGGTGGATTTAATGTTTGTGTCTTAAAAGAGGTATAAAAACAACTTGTAGAGGAAAAAGAAAACCATTTGTGATGGTAAATGACAAAATATTTTGGTCCAGGTTTTGAGATAATGATACAAGAAAATAACTGAGATTAATTCTTCTTCTATTTAACATCAAAAGTATTTAATCATTAATGGTTACCAATAGCACATAAAAGACATAAATTCACATTCAAGTAAAATAACTATCATGTCTCACCTCATTTGAAAGTACTGAGGAGGGATTATTTGCCAGGGCCTGTAATGATAGAATAAGGGGCAACGGTTTTAAACTAAAGCAAAGCAAGTTTAAATTAGGAAGAAGTTCTTCACCATGAGATTGGTGAGGCACCAGAACAAGTTGCCCAAAGAAGTGATAGTTCCACATCACTAGAGACATTTGAGGCCAGGCTTGATGAGGCTCTGAGCAACCTGATCCAATACAGTATGTCCTTGGGTCCTGTACACCCTGTAGCAGGTGACCTTAAAAGGTCTCTTTCAACTCTATGATTCTAGGACAATCTGAACACAGATGTGATTATAGAGGATCTGGACAGTCAGATGACCTGAACTAAGGATATGTAAGGAGTACTGTGCCTCCAAAATATCAAACAGTATAAACATCTTATCTGAGTGTCCTCGGTTTACCACAGCCTTCACTTTCATCTGAGGGAGCTGCTACCTACCCCTGTGAATGCTCTTCCAAATCCATTCAGACTTGCAGACTATCAGATGCTTCATGACCTCTCCACACAACAGAGGCCATGTCTTAAAAACACTAGCTATCTCTGCAGGAGTTTGAGTCAGGAAGGAGAATCAATCTACCTCTCTGTACACTCATCTAATCCATACTCCATCAACGTGTCTCTGCTATGGGATACTGGGTTGGAAACCTTGGTAAACACAAAATGGGTAACGTTGTTTACATCTACTGTTCTTCTCCAAGTTCTTCTAACACAGAAGGCTATCAGGTTGGTCAAACATGACTTGCTCTTCATAAATCCTTTTACAGTTTCACAGAAAATTCAGATTATATTTCATTGTTCATTGGAACACTCATCAATATCTATCTATTGACAGTAAATGTATCACAGATGTTTCATAGGCATACGTAACTAATATTTAAAAGTATTATCAAAAATCTCTTCAGTTTAGCTTCAGAAAGTGCTACCTAACAGTGCTCTAAACTTAAGAAGAGTGTTACACAAGCTAAGCCAAGCTTAGCTACAGCTAAACCAAAAGGTGACTTCTCTTTAAAAAGAAAGATCAACGAACTGCCAATTAGAAATGATACTAAACCACCCAATGGATATTTAATCAATAATCTAACAACCTTTTCCTGTCAGGTGAATGCTATAGCAAAGTTTTAGAGTGACAGCTTAACAACAGGAAAATGTTAGCACACATTCTTCAGACAATGTCTCAAAGTAATTGCAAGGAATACTGAAATAAAGAAAAGTGACAGATTGATTCCTGTGAATCGATACAGAAAAAATATGCTGGACCCTTAAAAATTGCTGTGGCCATGATCAAAATGATGACTAGATTTAATAAGCAAGCAAAAGATATATGCCTCTTTGCAAATGGAGCTCTTGATCCAGCTCAGCAGAAGCCATTGGGAAAAGTCTTCAAATTTATATTCAGTTAATGCATGCGCTGATCAGCTAACATTAATTACTTACTAATGTGCTTTTACTACAGCAATTGAGAAGGGGCATTGAATAGAACAATCACAATTTTTCTGAGAAAAAAACAGTTGATCTCTTGATGCTAGTCTCTACAACAGAGATGTAAAGACATACAATCAAATTGGACAGCAGTTCCTGTGATGGATCTGAGGTTCACAAGAACCTGTGAGAGAAATAAGGACAAAACATGTGCAGTACAAGCCAGGCAGTCTGCAGAATGGAGGGAAGATCTGAGGGAGATTTTTCAAATCCACTGGACAGTCATAGAAGGAAACTTCTGCACTACCATTATAGGTTTAATTCTTTGAAGAGGCAGTTGATAAGAGAATAGATCTATTTTCATGAAGGCCAGAGGAGACCTAAGTTAAAATTTAGCAGAAAGAAGGCAGAGTCAGGCGCAAGATCCTAAATGAAGCTGAACTGAGTGGAGGCATCGTCCAGGCATAGTGTTTGCAAGAACTAAATTTCTGGCTACCCATCAGCAATTCATAATGCCCTAAATACAACAGTCCCAGAAGAGCTGTATCCTTCCTGTGAAAGTATCTCTCAGAGACAACAACAGCTGGCCATTCAGTGTGACCAAGAGTGACTTTTCATACAATTATCACTAGCTGCTTTAGTTGTGAACTACAAAAGACTGATGCGTACCATCAGTTGTGATTTTGAACCACAGTTTGGACTCCTCAGTGCCACAAAGGAAGAGGTGGACACACAGAAAGCTTCCCCAGGCACATATTTATAGCAGCAGGTTCTCTTTCCTGTGCAAAGCTATTCACAGGAAGCTTTTTGCACATGCAGTACACATTACATCTCCAGTAGTAGGACACAGGTAACCATGCAGCTCAGCAATAAGGTGAGAGAAAGTGGTCCCTCCTAGCTGACAGTTGAGACCAGCATCGGCTGTGAGAGGTTTCTGCAGCCTGCTGACCTAGTGTAACATCAACCAAGGCATACAAAGCCACAGAGAGTTGGCACTAGATGTATTTGATCAAGAGCAGAGCAGAGGAAATGGACCTACATGACTGCACCCATTTCAATTGGGGCATGACTACTAAAGCTAATGTTGCTTCCAAGTTGTTGTATCCTGATTTTGTGACACAAGTGATGTTTCTCTTCAGCTCTGTCCCACCTGTGGAAAAGGAAAATCATTGCTCCACTACTAGGCAGTCATGAATAGTACCTTAAACTACCAGAATTCTAAGCAGGGAGAAATGCTGGATCAGGTTCCAGCTATGAGTCTTAGAAGCCACTGCATCACCTACGGCATGCTCAATTTCAAAGTCATACCAACTAACCTAACTAACCAACTTGGCTTAATTCCAGAGAGATGTTATTCTCTGAAAGTGAACCAAAAAAATGTCTGCATATATTTTTTTCCTTTCTGTGGGCTCATTTGCTTTTATTTTTTAAATCCTACATTTCTGCACTGAGTTTGTTCCTGCTCTCTTTAAAATTACTTGGAATTTTCTCATCGTCTTCAGTAAGAATACAGGATCATGGGTGCCGATCTAAATGGGATTTCTGATTGAGAACTGATTAAATATTTAAGCAATTCTAGATAGAATGCTTCTTTTCAGGAACTTAATGTGGCCCATCTATTTAAAGATAAGTGATTCCTCTATGCTTAAGTCCTCTTATGTGAGTAACAAGGAGCACACAGTTGACAAATAACTCTTTAAGGTTATCTGAAGTGTGGACCTGTTAGTAAATAACATGGCATTTAGCTAAGTGAGAAATTCTCTTGAGGATATAATCTCCCTTGTGAAGAGGAAGAGTAGGCAGGCATGGTGAGATTTTAAGTTTATTTCATACTTGATATTGACTTGACATTTCTTATTGAGAATGTTAAGGTTTGGAAATAACATCTAACCAATCTCAGCCTTGTAAGATGACCATTAGTTAGGAAAGCTGACCAGCAGAGCAAAAGAGGGAAACAAGCTGGGATGGAGCAGACATGAGACCAAAACACAGCAGGAACTAAAATAGAATTTGTGAGGGCAAGATGAAAAAGCTGGTTGAAATTGCCCAAACACCTTTACACATTCAGCCCGACAGCTTCCCTCTGTCCTTCCATTGCTCACAGTCCATGACAAAGAGTAGTATTATGGGTTCCAAATATTTCAAAATTTTATAGGTTTACAGATTAAAATTTAAGCTCACCACTAGAGTATATTCAATTCCTACTCTAAGAATTTTTATATTACTATTTATCAAGTATCTCATCTTCTTTTTCAGCACATTTGGAATAAGAAAGTTTAATGAGAAGGAACAGAACAGAAATTTTTCCAACGCTGAATATTACATTAATTTTGAATAGTATAAATCTCTGGATTTCAAAGACAAAGGTTTTTTCCTTTCAGATGAAATCAAGGAAAAGCATGAAAACACACTTCATACACTCAAAAGAGGAGTGATTTTTTTTCAACTAGCAGTGAAAACTTTGTTTCAATCAATACAGAAAATCTAGGACATAAGGTACCAGTTCAAATATTTTTGCTCCTTCCAAAAAGTGACCTCTTACTCCAGAATCTCCACCAGCACTATCAAGCAATATGGCCTCAACTCCACAATCTGCTGAATCCTCATACTAGAAAGATATTTCATTCATGATGAGAAGGAATGATAAATTCTTGTTCAAAATAACTTTCAATAATGTTAGAATGAGTTTTTCTAAAATGCTAGATTGTGGGCATTGACAAAGTCTCTTAGACCTTCTTCCTGTAGATAAATGGAAGAAATGTTTCAGAGTCACAAAGGAAACAAGCTCAAGCCTCAGTTTTTAATGATGGAAACATCAAAATTATAAACAGTAGTTATTATGGAAGCTCAGTACAAGTCATGCTCTTTTCTCTCAGTAAGGTTCTCAGATGTCATGGTGCTGTTCCATGTCTTTCGGGATAATTATTAATTATTACACTTGCAATATAGCTTTATATAGAAACAGTTTAAGTAAGTATTTTTTTTAATGTTATAGTGCCTTGTTCAAATGGAGGGGATCTTGTTCTTTTAAAGATTGATGGAGATATTTTACCTGTGATTAGGCCTCTGATATTTAGTCTAGCTTTAACCACTTCTCACGGGCACAAAACTTGCAGGCACATTTTGCAATGTAATTATTTGTGTCTGCAATCTAGTTACTTAGATGTCTGAGTCCCTTGATTGCATCCATAAGTCAGGGGCTTGGGCACCTAAGTGATCTAAATTGCAACTGCAACAATTTGCACCTAAAATGTCAAAAAAAAAAAGGATCTAGCAGATAGAAGAAGAGTTCAGAAATGGGACATAAGAATAATTAGGGATATGGAAAACCTCAGAAATGCAACAAAATGGAATGAAATTGGTCTGTTTACCTTAGAGGAGAGATTAGATCAATAAAAAGAGGAAATCATCAAAAATAGAGGAAATAAGAACCAGGATAGAAAAGATAGATGAGGTACTTCTATCTCCCCTTTTATCATAATGCAAGAACAAAGAGGCGTTTCACTAAATTTAAGCAGAGAAGATTCAAAATTAATACAAAAGGAGACACACGTTCACACAATTAACATGTGAAAAGCCCAGCCACAGGACACAGTGAATCCAGCAGGACTCAGCAGAGGCACTTCTTTACATTTAAAAATGCACAAAACATTTTAAAGGCATCATTTTTAGAGAAAAGCTAATTACATTCCTGCTTCAAGACTCCAGCTATTTCAATTATTTTTTAATATTGGAGATGGGGGGGCAGATTAATGAAGAGATTTCTGACGCAAGATTCCATCTATTACCTGGGGCATTTAGAGCTTCCTCTAGATTGTCACAGGTTGCTGGGCAAGGTAGAGCTTCCAGAGAGAGTCACATCATCACACCAATCCAGAAGCCCTTTCAGAAACTGTCACAGTAAAATTCAAGAGGGCTGTAGCTTAGAACCTTGCATCTTTGCTACCTGGGTAACAGCAAATGTGGCTGAGAAGTTCATGGATTTTATAACTATCTAAAGAGTTTGAATGCATGCTAGTAGACAGATGTATTTTTACAAGAAAATCTGCACATGAGACAGATTATTGGAACAGCCATGAAAAGGGGCTGGCTAAAAACATGCCCTGTATTCCATGGCAAACAGGAAATATGTTAATCTGCTTTACTCTTGTGCTGGATTATTTTGGTTTTTCTTTTCAAAGAAATGCCCACCTCACAGGACTGACTAATATTTTGTAGACTAAAGAAGAATATAAGAAAGAATTAAAAAGAATAAAACTGGGAGAGAAAGAGAGGACACTTTCGGAGAGAAAGAGAGGACACTCAGAGATGCCAAAAGGAATATATTAGGTAATCCCTCAATGCAGGTCACCAGTCTGACCACTAACTCACACAGATTGTACTTTTGCAGAAAAATGTGTTTACAAATGTGCATTTTCATGTCAAAAATATTTTGCTAAAGAAATGCTGGTCTCTTTTATGTATTTATCTGCTTCAAAACCAGACCTTACCTAGGCTGGTGTGTCTTTCGATGCAGCTTAATTAGATGGTACAGTTGCATTGGGTCTTCAGAAGGACAGATGGAGAGCCATGAAGCAAAAAAACAGTTATATCTTGGGAGTAAAGATATTTTCTGAGTTCTGGGACATGAGGACTCAAGTCTCAGCTGGAAACAGGGCAGGATGCAGGCTTGGAAAATTCTTTTGCTATCTTAGAGCTCCCTAGGGAGCCATAAAAGAAATTACTCTTTGATCATCTTCCCAGGACATGGTTCCAGGCTTGACAACCAGAAAACACAGTACCTGAAAACAAGATACTTTCCAGACCATACTGGCCATACTTGGTTTTCTAGTCAGGCTATCTTGAAGTTTTCAGCAATGCTTCTTGTGTGTACTCAGTTTTCCCTTTTTATTGCAGACAGGGAATCTGAATCAAGTCTATAACATCTAGGGAGTCCAAATATACAAGAAGTATGTGTCCCTGGATGGTATTCCTAGTGCTGATACAAATGTAAAAAAGGCACAAAGATGGGCATTTTAAAAATTTAATGTAGGTGGGTAGAGGACTAATTCCAGTCCCCAGCAAATACAGTCAGAATCATTCCTTGGCTATCCATGACCATGAAAGAAGAAATAGGATCAAATAACAGGTTACTGGAACCCCTTTAACCTATTATTGCTCCAATGGAACAGGAGTAATAACAGGTTAAAGGGATTATGATAAGAAAAGAAGACAAAGATATCCATCTGGTAAAGAAGTGAGGAGGGGAAATTACAGAATAGGAAAAAATAAACAAAATAAATTAGAAGAGAGACTCTAAGACCTGTACTACACTAGTAGATAAAGTGATTTTGACAGGTCCAGGAAAGAAAGGAAACTGATTAAAAGTCCCTGTAGTGCTGAAATGCAGCTGAGACAATGGTGGCACAAATATACACTTTAGCTTCTGAGATTAGGAGTTTAGACAGCATCTGAGATGTAGAGACAACCAGCATATTTTGGGAGACAAGGAGATTTAATATGCAATATTTACTTCTTGTGATTTCTCCCCTTTGAAAGAGTGAATAGGTGCCAGATTGTTTGGTCAGCTTAAACGTCTTTGAAACTGAAGGGCCTAATTGACAACTTTCATTTAAAGGCAAGTGTAAGAACCCAGGATGGTCCTTTTGTCTGCTGAGATGTTGACTCAATAGCCGTGCACTGACAATATGTGCAACAGTCCAAACAAAGGGGTGCTTCCAAGGCTGAGGAATTTGTTCTGATTCTGGGGCAGTTTTAAAGTCTGCAAAACTGAAAAGAAAGCACAGTTGTTACAGCAACCTGCAAGGAAACACTAGACACAGCCTAGATATGTGGATCTCAGAAAATCTGGGAGAGAAAATATTCTCAGCTGATTGATGGCTAAAGGGCACTTGGACCTGAAAGCAAAGAAAGTGCCTAAAAATTGTTTGAGAGAATGTTAGTCACCCGAGGTCAAAACTATGCCAGGGACCATTTTCTAAATTTAACAGCACAATCAAACTCCAGTGTCAGGAATGCTCTTAGTACTACCCCAAATCACTGGAGCAATGTATCCACCCTGACCCTAAGTCTGAGGCTGCTGTGTATTGATAGGCAAGGCTGCAGCTTTGGACTGAATTTGGGAGAGTGTGAGAATTTTCCTCATAATATTTCCCTGTGTAATACAAGCATCCAAGGGACCCAACTATTCTCAAATTCTCCCCTCTGCTCATAGAGAGACATTGTCTGCTTTCCAGAGAAATGTAGGGAAAAGGGGAATAAATAATGCTCTGGCTGCTATGGTATCAGTGTTCACTACATTAGAATACGCCTGTTACTTTAGAGTATCCAGTATCAAAAAAACGACATCGTAAGGGCATTTCAACATTCACCACTTTTTCAGGCCCTAGCACTGGGTTATATTCTGTTGAAAGCAACTGATTCCTTTCTCTTTTTGGACAAACTCGAACTTGTGCAATTACAAGAAAACATGTAGCCACCTTTGTTTTCTGCATCCTGGCCCCAGCAAAGAGAAAGAACTAAACCCTTTCTTCTTTGCCCTCCACACATTCCTTTATCATCCCCTTCCCTGCTTTCTCTTTTCTATGAATTCCCTCCCACACCACCTTTGCTTTGTAAGCAATTGTTTTTCCTTATTAAGCATTTTCAGAAAATACTACCTCCTGTTCTCCCCTTTTCTATTATTTCATGTTGATTGCTAGTTAATGTTCAATGGCCAACACCAGGTAAACACAATACAGACACTGATAGCTGAGCTAATAGTCAATAGTCTCTTGGAGAGAGATTTCTCTAGATAACAATTCACATCATCCTAATGTAGCAGCTGAAAGTGGTCCAGATGGATCACATCCAAAAAGCATCTGTGAAAGAATTCTGAAAAATAGGCTTTTTTTCCCTGGTTAAGGAGTAAGTGAGCAGCCCAGGCAGCTTCTTACTGAAAAGGTCTCAGCAAGGAATCTATCTTGGGCCAAGTTTATGTTAGAATAGGGAAGCAAGTCTTGAAAATCTTAATGGGAGGAAATGTGGAAAAAACAGAATTTATTGTTTCACCTCATCCAAAGTAGAAACAGGCAGCACAAACATTTCTGCCTTTCAAAAATAAGCAAAACCACCACAAGACATGATTCAGATCCATAAAGATCAAGTCCATTTTCAGGAATTATGTTTGAGCACGGGCAAGAAAAAGATTAGTTAGATGGGGCCTTTACGCCCTCTTTTCCTTAGGAAAAAAAAACATACTTTTCCAACTGCTATGAAATTGCTTGTGTATTCAGCACAGGAAGAATATGTAACTATTGGAGAGGGTCCAGAGGAAAGGCATGAGGATGATCAGGGTGCTGGAGCACCTCTCCTGTGAGGACTGGCTGAGAGAGTTTGGTCTGTTCAGCCTGGAGAAGAGAAGGCTGCAAGGAGACCTCATAGCAGCCTACCAGTACTTGAAGGGGGCCTACAGGAAAGCTGGAGAGGGACTATTTGCTAGGTCATGTAGTGATAGAAGGAGGGGCAATGGTTTTAAACTAGAGCAGGGTAGGTTTAGATTAGACATTAGGGAGAAGTTTTTCACCATGAGGGTGGTGAGGTACTGGAACAGGTAGCACAAAGTGGAGGGCCCATCCCTGGAGACATTCAAGACCATGATGAGACTCTGAGCAANAAAAATAGGCTTTTTTTCCCTGGTTAAGGAGTAAGTGAGCAGCCCAGGCAGCTTCTTACTGAAAAGGTCTCAGCAAGGAATCTATCTTGGGCCAAGTTTATGTTAGAATAGGGAAGCAAGTCTTGAAAATCTTAATGGGAGGAAATGTGGAAAAAACAGAATTTATTGTTTCACCTCATCCAAAGTAGAAACAGGCAGCACAAACATTTCTGCCTTTCAAAATTAAGCAAAACCACCACAAGACATGATTCAGATCCATAAAGATCAAGTCCATTTTCAGGAATTGTTTGAGCACAGGAAAGAAAAAGATTAGTCAGATGGGGCCTTTGCACCCTCTTTTNTTCCAACCCCATGATTCTATGAAATCAGCTTTCATTTACATTCCTTTGTCAACTCTCTGGGGGAAAAAAAAATTCAACAAGTAAAAAGGTGGTTCATAACATGAATTCTGGTTTTCCTCACTTCCATGTATTCATATTGCCTCAGTGGATTTAAGTTACATGCAGTTTAGATAGTCACACGGTGATAGTACTAGCCCTAGTCTCCACCTCCCATTCACTTACTGAGACTTCCAAACACACCAAACAAATGCAGAGTCACAGGAGGCAAATTTTGCCCCTGAAGCCAGGGCTTTTTCCCTCAGGAACATTGAGCCAACACAGGGAGGTTAAAAGCCTGCTTTGAGTTCTGTGAGTTGCCTGTGAGGGTTAGCTATAAATACCATTCTTCAATCAAGAAAAGCAAATACCTGTTTAATCCCAATGTGTTCAAAATGGGACAACTTCTAAAAAATGAGTGAGTCTAGTGTAAGTAAATGGCTGCAGGAAGCTGCTCTTCCACAGAAAAACTGCATAGCACACACTAACAGGGGCAGACAGACCTTTCACTGGAAGTCAGTTCCCTCACTTCTGACCTACATTAATTTCTCCTCATTGAAGTTTCTCAGCTGTTGTTTTTAATATGAAAATTCAACTATAAATCTGCGCCGCTTTCACTGAGAATGTGAGATAATGCAGCAGAAGTTAAAGAGGAGTTTATGTTGCAAAAATATTTCTGTTATGGAGTTAATTTCATATCATTTTGTTCTTCTCAAACTTATAATTTTCCACTGTTTATACATTTTTATGGCCAAAAGTGATTGTTAGCATCATCTAGTCTGACATGCAGCATAGCAAGGGCCACAGAAGTTCATCCAGTAATCTTTGCATTGATCCCAACAATTTACATTTGGATTAGAGTGTATCTTGTGCAAAGACATCCAGTCTTCATTTAAAAACTTAAAAGCAATGAAAAAAAATCTGGAACACCTCTTGGTAATCAGACTGAATACATTTTTTAAATCCACAACTTATTTCCGGTGTGAATTTGATTTTCCCTTAGCATTAGTCTTTGCCACAGCCAAGAATCCTCCAGTACTCTACATATTTCCCTCCACCATTGTGCAAAGCGCCCTGCAACTGGGGAATGTCCCGTTAAATACTCTTCCACACAAAGGTGGCCATTAGAGAACCACAATATGCCTGTGGGAATGTTTAGCAGAGAGGACACCAGTTCTGCTACGTAAACTGGGCTCACTACTTGTAATCAAACCTCTCGTAATTACATCTTCTTGTAATCCAAGCTGAACTGAGACCTCATCCCACATAAGAGCCTATTTGGCTACCCTGGAGCAAGAACAGAGGCAGTCTGTGGTTATTAGCTCTTGACAGTGTAGCCCCAACCATGGATGCTAACTCCAAGGATAAACCCCAAGGATGGAAAGGGTAACCAGAGCAAGAATAGCCAATCTGTGTAATAGGATGCCATCACACAGACCCAGCAATCTCCTTGATAAAAAAAAAAAAAGCACAGGGGTAAGCAGGAACTTGAAGCCCCATTTGCTATTTACAGCTGAAAAATAATTGGCTGCTTGCAAGCTGGCTACTTAGAAAACCAGCGTTCACCCACTCCATCTTCACACCCTCACTTAATACATGGGTATTTCATCTGTAAATTTATTTTAGTCACTAGCAAAGTGGCCCTAATGTAACCGTCATTGCTCATCCTCCTTCCCCATCGCTCTTCCACGAAGCCTGCTGTGCCACTGTCATGCTATTAACATTTCTCTGAAGTCACAGAATCGCTGGGATGTACCTGATGCATTCAGAAACGCAGCAGGTGCTTGCTGCAGGTACCGCGCATCCAAGCAATGCCAGGAGGCAGTCATAAAGTTAACGCAGTAGTAAGCTATATAATTTTTAGATAACAGCTACTTACATAAGTACAGAAATTGCTACATTTTATATGTACAGATTGCCCACGTTCCAATTATGGACCAAGACCCAGTTCATGCAAATAATTAGTATTTAGGAGCAATACATTATTTTTTCCCCTGCGTGCCACTCGGTGATCTGCAAAGGCTGGGCCATTCCTAAGTCACTTTGCATGTGTCAGTGCAATTTCCCCTCAGTCCAAGAAGCTTCTGGAGCACATAAGTAATGTTATAATGCTACAAGAGCCTAATAATTGTGTCCGGGAGGCTTCCCATACAATTTTCATCTTCTATTATATGGTTAGCTTATTTATACATCAGTATCATTTGGCAAATTGCATCCAGAATACATGGGGACTCTGGAGCTTAAAAATACACTCCTCTTCCTCGTGGCAGCCCCCAGGTGCAACATATTATCCTTTAATGCCATAGGAAGCCTTCAACTACCTGACATGAGGACGGAGTAGCACGACGTTGATTGAGTCATTCCACTCTTCGGGGCTTTTTTTTTTTACAACAGCCATAGTTTTCCATTCCAACAACGCTCAAAAACGGGTATCGGCGGGTGGCCCTGGAAGAGCCAAGGCCGCCAGCCTCGCGGCTGGCCCCTTTCGGCCGCCCGGTGGGCGAGTAGAGCCTCCATCGGCTCTCCCTCGAGTCGCGGTTTCCGGAGGGGGACAACCGACTCCGAGAGCCACCTTCCTCCGAGGCACCGGCTTCGACTACCTCCTTGATACGCCACGGATCCGTTACCCCGCCAACAGGTCCCTCCCGACCGCCTCGCAGCCGCAGGGGCCCGGGGGACTGCTACGAAGCGGCGGGGGATCCAGCCTTCCAACCGCCGGCGTAGAGGGGGCCGCGCCGGATCGCAGCCAGCCCGAGCGCGGGGCAGCGGGGCGGCAGCACGGCAGTTAGCGGCCGCCGGGGGGCAGCTCGAGATCGCCCAACCGCCGCCGCCTCGGCTGGCACCGCAACCCCAGCGCTCGGTAGGGCCCGGTCCGGCTCCTTCACGCTCCCGGCCCGGAAGCTGGCAGTCGGTGTCTGCCGCAGGCTGGCAACTGCGGGACGGCCTCGGCGCCCTCGTCCGCTCTATGCGGAGTTCGCGTCCCCCCGTCTCCAAAGAGGGAGAGAGAAATGTCCTTTATTTTAAGGAGATTTCTTCACCTCGGAGTCGCCGATCAATGCTGGTACAAAATAAATGTCTCCCCTTTTAATAGACGGGTTCTGCTATAGCCCTTGACGCTGGGAATTGGGACTTCCCAATGCTATTAGCGCTTAGCAGTCGGCGCTCCAGACCAGCCAAGAACAAGGGATTAAAGGGGTATTTGTCTGAACTAATTTCTCTCGCTATGCCCGGTCTATAGAGACTGACCTACCCTGCAGGAATTGTGCAACAAGGCTAATTGGCTACAAATTTAACAGTGGCAGGGCTCCCACCGGAGGCTGATGAGTATTCATTACCCCAGCTCTCGCCTCCAAGGCCGACGATGGATGCCTGCGTCCTGCCCGCACCACCTGAGGCTGGCGGAGCACTGACCCTAAGGGAAGCAGCCCCCTCCCTGTAGGCTGCTGGAGGTCAGGAACACAGGGTTGGAGAAGAAAGAAGATAACAGTCCTGTGGTGCCAGCCTGGGGAGCCAGCAGGGCCTGGGCACCCTGTGGAAAAAGCAAGTCAATCGAGTGAAAATAGTAAGACTGAGGGGTGGTCTCATTAATATTTATAAGTACGTAAAGGGTGAGTGTCAGGAGGATGGAGCCAGGCTCTTCTCAGTGACCTAAGACAGGACAAGGGGCAGTGGGTACAAGTTGGAGCATTGGAGGTTCCACAGAAATATGAGGAAGAACTTTTTCACAGTGAGGGTGACAGAACACTGGAACAGGCTGCCCAGAGAGGTTGTGGGGTCTCTGTTTCTGGAGTCATTCAAAACCCACCTGGACACCTTCTTATGTGACATGATCTATGTGTTCCTGCTCTGGCATTAGGATTGGACTAGATGATCTCTTGAGGTCCCTGCCAGTCCTGACATTCTGTGATTTTGTGAAATGGGGTGTATGAAACACAACCATTCTGGATGGATGTTGGCTTTTTGGGGCAGATGCTATACTGCCACATCCCTTCCAGAAAAAAGGAGGGAAAATATCTTGCTGTTATTCTTTGAAATTCCTCCCCTTCAGGCTGGTTGGCATCTTGACTCCGCTGAGTGTTTTCTTCTTTACCATTTGAGCCTACCCTAAAGCTGAAAGTAGTTGAGTTTATATCATGCATGCATCTCACCAAGAGGAACACTTAGGGGCCATTAAGGGTAGATAGGAGCATTTTCAGTGGGTTTTTACATCAGTCAAAAAGCACCACAGTTGCCAGACTAGGAAAAATATTTGTGAAGGACTGAAGTTTAAAGTCACTGCTTGTTGCAGAATGACAACCAGGGGTTTACTCATCTTCCAAAAGCAGCAGCTCTTCACACACAGTAGTAACATTTCACACGCTTCTTTTTCGAGGGGAAGCAGGATTTTCCCAGCAAGACTGACTTCTACACCTCCAAAGGCTCTGATGGAAATCTGAATTGCCATATGGATCAGCCAATGTCCCAGTGTTTTAGAGCCTTCTTCTCCAAATGAAGTGCTTTCATTATTGCTTTGACCAGAAAGGTCATCCTGAATTTGTGAGGTTATCTCCCTCAGTTGCCTGGAAACCTGGGATACTAGGAAATAAAAACCATTAAAGCTAGAACTCCTCACCTGGAAGTGCCAACTTGCCAAGTCTAACACTGGATTCACAAACTAGGTAGCTATTCTACCTAAGTCTTACATGTTGAGTTCAGCATCTTCTACTGCCTGAGCTGTGAAATTCGAGCAGCATCTTGCACAGCCAGTGCAAAATATCAAGGTGCTATTGCAAGAGAAGCTGTTTTTTAAAAGTTTGCAACACAAAACACAGCATGCATTGCCAGAAACAAGAACCTCCCTGTTGTTGGAAGAGCCCATGAAAATTCACAGGATAAAATTCTGGCTTTAGTGAGATGAGTGGGAAATACTCATAATTTCATCAGGACCAGAATTTTACTGGAGAGCATAGAGCTTCAGGTGCTCAGTGGAATGATGAACCTTAAATTCCCACCAAAGCCAGGTTGGCAATGATTGCCCTCCCTTTCCCTTACATACATGCTGGTGGAAGGTTGAAAAGTGGTGTCAGTTGATGTGGAACAACAACCTGCAACAATCCAAAGGTAGCATCAATTTTAATCACAGTCTACAAAATAACTGAGATGCTGGCCATGTTAATGAAATTAACAATACCTGTCAACAAGGAGACGGGAATAATTCTGCTAAAAATTTGTTGTCCTAGCTGTTGTTGATCAAACCTTTCAAGCTAGAGATTACATGGGCTTAACTAGGGCACTTCTTGAGAGAGCACAACAAATTCAGTGTGAATATCTTCAGCATGAGGTAACAGAGAGATACCTAAGAAGGAGGCAGAAAATAAGATTAATATTATTCAAAGTATTCCATTTTTGTACAAGATATAACTAACATATCATTGTGGCATACCAGGAGCTGAGGATGTCTGCTGAGGCACTACGACATACTGCTGCTAACTTCATGGAGCAGCCAGAGGCCAAGCTGCCTGGCCCCTTCTCATTAAAGGAGAAGTGCTCCATTCAATGAGGCACTTCAACATTTGTCTGCCTTGGAACATGCAGGCACCCCCCATTAAATTTGGTGGATCAGGGCCAAAACTAATTAATTTAGAGATGCTTTGCCTCAAAAATCTCACTTGCAATACATAGCACAGAAAGACATAGAAAGACAGAAGATTAATTAAAATAACTATTTAGAAAGCTGAGTGGGTTAGGACTGGGTTAGGATTAAAGACTATAATGATATCCTTAGTGGAAGCCAAAGAAGAAAATGACCGCTGTGAAACTGATAGGAATTTGCTGAGGAATTTTTTTTCTGTTTGTTTTTTTTTGTGAGACAAATGAATTGGAACTGGCAAGCCAAACAATGTTGGGTCCAAGAGGCCATGCACTTCTATTTAGATTACTTCTTTCAACCTGTTCCTACCAACCAGGTTCAATCCAAACTATATTATGAGCAGCAGCTTCATAGTACTATATTATCAAAACAGTCCACAAAAAAAAACTTCTATGGCAGAAGCAAACAAAAAAAAAAGAAAGAAAAAAGGAGGGGAAAAAAAAAGGAAAGGAAAA